>BMAV01024035.1:87553-103675 GCA_019973955.1 Trichonephila inaurata madagascariensis | reverse complement strand
TAACGTCGCACTGTTCAGCTACATGAGGGCTTTTGGTGACGGACCACGTAATTTTGATCAAGTGACGTGGACGACACCTGAGCTGGCACTCCCCTGTCCTAACTACCACACCACACCAACGGGAGGACGTTTCAGCTCTCGACAGATTTAACGTGCATCGCTGCCCTACACGGTGGGTTTTAAGTGGTACTGGGCTCGAACTCGTGACAAGACAAGCCACGAGCCGATACCTATACCACTCGGCTACCGCGGCCACGAAAAAAAGGAAAATACGTCCTATTTACTTCCAAGGAAAGAAGTGTGAAGCTCCGGATGATGTACGTTTAGCCAGAGTGAGAAATCATATGCCAAAGATGATTTCCAACTATATAAGGTGTAGGAAATGTAGGAGAAAGGGAAAAGAGAACCCGCTACTTGTGTGCAGAATGTGATGTTCCCTTATGTATTGCAACATGTTTCTCATCAATTCATGGCAAGTAATCACCATTAAATTAAATTTTCTTTTTGACTGTGAATGGTCCCTTGGGAAGTATTTTTCCAACCAGTAAAATTTAAATGTAAACATACAATTCTGTAAAATAAAATATATTTCCTCTCTTAAAGTCTATCGTACAACTGTTAATAAAACATAAGCAAATGCGAGGATTTCGAAAGAGAAATAAATGGCCTACAAAAGAGTTAACTTGATTGGCCGCCTTTTCCAGAGGATCTTTAATGACACAAGCCTTGAACTAATGACATGCCTTCCACGAGTTCGCGGCCATAACCATCAGGTTATCGCAGACAGGTTTTTTGATGTGGCTAATCTATTCCTAGATATGAATATATTCCCTTGCATACTTGGAAAACACTTCTTACAATTATAGGTCATAAGAATTGTTTTTAAATATATATTTGTGAAACGCCTTCCTATAAGAATTTAAGCATGAATTTACGAACGAAAATTTTTAGCCGTTCATTATTTAGGTCAAAAATATTAAATATCTAAGAAAACAAAAAAAATGAAAAATAAGCAGAAACTTAATCACTATATTTATTATGAGGTCAATTTCCTACATACTGTCCATTTTGATAGTAAAATATTTATAAGCATTTCATTCCATCGTTTGTGATTTGTTTGCATCACATAAAAGATCAAATAGATAATAGCATATTAATGACTTATCGATTTATCATTATCCAGAAAGTCTGAACATTAATATTCGTAAACTTTCCTTTCCAGCGGAAGAACGCGCGCGCGCATTTAACTATAATTTCCACCAAATATTACATTTCATTTAACTCAATTTCCGTGATAAGTTTCAGTGAACTCATGATTTAACTAGGAATGAAATAATTTTATATACACTGGATTGATTCATTCATTGTTTATAAACATCGCACTTTTAAGCTGCGCGAGGACTTTTGACTACGATCCTCATAATTTTGAATAGTGGTTAATTGACGAGGCCGACACTAGCACTCTCTCTCTCCTTTCTCTGCTTTCCCCCATCTACTTGAGGATTTTGAGTTTCTGCAGATATAATAAGCGTGAGTGAGTGAGTGAATATTAACACAGCACAATTCAGCTATATGAGGGCTTTTGGCGACGGACCAAGTATTTTGAACCATGGTCAAGTGACGTGGACGACACCTGAGCTGGCACCCCCTCTCCTACCACACCTCACCAACGGCAGGACGTTTCAGCTCTCGACAGATTTAACGTGCATCGTTGCCAACACGGCGGGTCTTTAGTGGTACTGGACTCGAACTCATGACATGCCTGCCAAGATCCGATACCTCGACCACTGGGTTACCGCAGCCCTTCAGATCTAATGTACATCAGATCCTCTACACAGCGGAACTGAAGCTATATTATGCCATCAAAAGACACACACATATATTACTCGAAGTTAACTATATTTATCAACAAGTAATGTAAAACAATTAAGTCAATTCCTACTTCAGACAACAAAGAAAAATTTTACTTTAGTTATTTTTTATTGAATAGTTACAATTAATATAAATATGTATATACATGTGACAGAATCACACTATTAAGTGACAAAATAGAAAGCGATTTTTTCCTTGCAATTTTCCATTTCTCTTTCTATATAGGGAGTTGAACTATTTTTTTGTTTGTTACTATGTATTCATTAATTAAATTTAATTAGTTTAATAAACTGGGGTATTTTTTTTATAAAAAAAATCACATTCTCAGAAATCAGGACATCCCGGGTGAGATTCGAACCAACGACCTTTGCATTAGAAGTCCAAAGTGCTATCGATTGCACTACAGAGCCACAACGAAGGGATGTTTTCTTTTATATATGGTGTTGAATAATTAATTTTGTTTGATAATATTTATTCATTTTTTTGAATTAAATAAATAAATTAATATTTGAAAAAACTCTATTAAAATAAAGTGTCATCCACTACAATTTAAAAAAAAATGTATTTGAACTTAAATGGATGAATCGAAAGTATTTTATACACGATTGAATATTTGAAGATATATATATATAGGGAGAGAGTGAACTAATAGTAAAAATAGAAAAGTAGTGACTTATTATGTGTAAGTAGTTCTATGTTTACAGTAATGCAAATAAATGTTATGTAGGAGAAAGTGTATTTGAGCATGTATTAACTTGCCATTTATACTGTTAGTATAATAGTTAAAATTTTTCCAGTAGAACATATCGTGAAATTGGGAGTGGATGATACAAATATTTATAGCAGGATAATGCAAAATTATAAAGTTACAAATAACTTAAAACAAATTATTACGCATGACTTAAGGAATTAAAAAAGTATAGAAGCGAAACGTTTGTGAATAAATAGTATAAACATTACGAAGTAGGAAAATATTCATCAAATTTATATTAACACTATGTAGACATATTTAAATGAGCAGATATTTGAAAATCAGACTTAAAAATTTTAAGTTTATTGCAATAAAATATAGAGAACTTTTCAATTTCTCGGATATTTAAACAAGTATTTGTTTAATGAACAATATACTTAAATAAAAAAGGTAGAATATATTAGTGGTTTTGTTAATTTGATATCTTTATTCATTTATACTTCAATACGTTTGGCTTATTACACGATATTACATTTCCCAAAAGAAATCAATAAATTATTTGATAAATTATCTTATGCATTAGTCTGAATGGCATTATTTGGTCAAGGGTTGCCAAAGTAACTTTTCATCAAATGAAATCGTTATTTTGAAATGGCATTCTGCAAATAAGTGGCACATTGCCAAAATTAATTTGTTAAAAATGCTGGACAATATACCTGGATGACATAATGTACAAGCTTTTAAACTTATAGATCGTGAACAATGGACTCAATTCATAAGACGTCATAGTCACATGATAGTGAAAACCACGTGATTCTAGCCAATCAATTCAAAAACTCATGCAACGTCATATAGTCACGCGATAAAAACTATCTAGTGTTTCCAACTAATCAGTTCACGAGCTCCGGTGTTGCCAAGATTTGCTCTTTGCAGAAACTTTCTCTTAAAAAGTACATATGTATACAAAATGCATTTTACTTAAAAGTATAAACATAAAATATAATTTTTTTTTTAATTTAAAAAAATCTTTTTGAAGAAATTTATTTTTCCTAACATTTAAACATCTTTACCCAAATATGAAATCTGAAATTTTATCTGAGATTTACAAATAGAACAACAAGTACAATTAGTCTAATGTTTGTTTTGAATTCAATGGAAAACACGTGTTTGTTTTTATCATGTGACTTCATGAATTGAGCCCATTATGGAGATATACATAGATCTTTTGTTAAAAATAATCGCACAAGAATGGGAGAAAAAATATATAAAACTGAAAAAAAGTAACTTCAAATTTATCACCATAGGCTGTTTTAACAGAAATGTTTCACTTTTAAATACAATTCTCCTAAAAGAGTACACTTTCAATCATCAGTCTAATTTCTTTTCTCAAAATTATTGCGTTTGCAAGTATTATTTGCACCTAGCATATATTAAATACATTACACAATGATCTGAAGGTAACTTGTTTAGTTAATTAGCTGTTGCATTATTAGAAATCCTTTAAATTTTGGAAAAAATTTTTAAAAAATTACTTTACATTATTATTATTCTTTCTTATAAACATAACATTTTACTTAGCATTTAATTCTTAATACCAAATTAAGATATACAATTTTCCAACTAGACTTTGTAATAATGTTACGTTAAATATGTTCCTTAAACAAGTAAACTAAGTTTGGACTATACCATCATCACAAAACAGAGAGTACCGAGGTCTTTAATTTGTGAAAAACTCACGCACAACTTGTATATTTTGAAATTCGAATAGCGTCAAAATAAAAATTCCTTAAAAATAAAATGAATTATTTTCATAAACGAGTACAGACTTTTAAGGCTTTTGACTTTGACAAAACGTAAAATACACAGGATAACCCACATCTTTCAATGTAATCCGGATAAAAACGTCAAATAATTAACAAATAAAATTATTCTAAGCTTCATCAAGTTCATTTATTAAAATAATTATTACGTAATTGATTTCTAATCCGAACTATCCGAATGCTCGAAATGTTCTTCGAAAAGTTTCAAAGTTCCCGGAGAAAAGTCGTTGCACATAATCAAGGTAATTCAAACACCACAATATATATTTTGATGCAAAAAAAAATGTATTAACAGCAATGGGTCTAGTCATTACCATCTGATCCTATGTCCACCATTGTTCATTAGAAGCTGTATTTTGGTTTTTTCTCGAACTAAAAGAGAGAGGTAATCATAAGCTCCAGCCTCCCTATATTGACAATCAGATTAATCTTTCCCATTTGGGATTTCCCTCTTTGCTATGGGATTTGTTGAATGCAGGGAATGGGCTTGGGTTTTCCATCCACTAGGAGCGTTGTCTCATGCGGAAAAATAAACTTAAGTGTATAAGATTTCTTGACACAGTGATCCTTTAATGAAAAGTTGAAGGATAAGTTAATAGAATAAGATACACGTTCACATCCTTAAGATTTTACCGTCTTGTGAAGAATTGAAGGGGAATTTTTCCTTATAATAGTTCTTGAAAATTATTTATGGAACTATTTTCCGTGCATTAAAAGTCTACAAATAATTGCAATAACATTTGATAACATTTGCAATAACATTTCATATATTTATTTTGCTTAAGATAATGATGATTTTATTAAAAAAAAATTTTGTTTCGTAAATTTTAAATAGTGTTTTTATCAGAATGAAGTACGAGATGGTTCAGAAAATTTCCATAGCGAAAAAGAAAAACAAGTTACAAAATAAAGCAAGCTCAAGTATACTCATAATTGAAAAGGTGAATTCAGTCTCATAATATCTCATTTTTTACTAGACCATTTTTAAAAAACATATATTTTAATTTGAGGAAAAAGAAAGCGATTTTACAGACTTGCGCAATATTTTTTTAATTCACGGAGTATGCTCAGTTAAGATTAGTTAGTGTTAAATTATTCCCTTCCTTATTTACGTTAAAGTATAACAAATGATAAAAAGTATTTATCTTTGAACTCACCAAGTTTCTTTTTGACCTCTACATGACTTATGCTCACTACTAATGAAGACAACTTTTGACAATGTGTGGGAGTCATGAAAAGCACCGACAAAAACATTTAGAACGGAAACTACTTTCTAAGAGAAAGGCTTATTCATTATCTCTATTACGAACATCTAACGCACATGGATCTACTGAACTACGTTTTAAAATCTTTTCTAAGATACTAAGGTATTTTTTCAAAGAGAGAAAGAGTTTAATCCATAAGTGGAGGATGATGGATTGCTCTTTGGTCATGTTTTTCAGTTAAACTTTGAAGAAACCTTTGTTACGTATATCAGTGGTGTTTAACCGCTGAGAATATAGGATATACCGTTACTAGATGATATGCACAAGTGAGAAATCATACTCACCTTCAGACCGATATTATATGAATGGTATGAAGGTATTCTACATCACCTTCTAATGTGATTATACTTAACTCTTTACTGCCAAATAAGGGTTCCGCGATAAGCTCCCGAGTGCCACCATTTTTAAATAGACGTGCGTATGCGGTATATTTAGTGGGAAGGAGGGGGGGGTAAAAGTCACAAATAAGCAAATATTTCTTTGAAATACTTCTGAAACATCATCAAGTTCATTTATTACATTCCAAAGCCTTCTGATTATTTGTTATGATATAGCATCACAAAGAAAAGATTCCTATTTCGGAACGACGTATATATACGTTCGGGACACAAAACAGCTGTTGAGCGAGGCGTATATATATGCCGGTGACAGTTAAGGGGTTAAGATAAGCACCATTTTTTTTTTAATTTTATTTCAGCGAAAATGTTACTAAAATTTCATCATTTTGTGGTATATTCTTATCTTAAAGTAATGGTTTTTAAAAATTTATCTCTGCAACATGTTAGCCAATGAGCGATATAGATTTATTCATACACGCATTCTAGATCATCTATTTGTTCTGTCTAAGATTATTACAAATTATGCTATAAATATTTTTGAAACTGATTAACATATTATTTTATTAACGTCGCCACAAAAGCAAAAAGAGAGCTATTGACAACGAGATTGTAAATTTGAACCACGTTCGAGCATGATGAGGACGATATCTGAAATTTCTCTGACGCCTTATAATCTTCAGATTTCCCCACACTTACGTGAGCTTTAACAGATACAACGTTCGACTCGGTGGGTCTTTAGTGTCACCAAGACCCGAACCCATAATCCGACAGAAACAACGCCAATTACCACAATTCGCGACCATTGTCACTCTATTACCGTGATCACGTTTAGTTCAGAGGAGGATTAACTACATACATATTACGACAATATAAATTAATCTATATTACAACGAATTTTGTGTGATTAATGCTTAAAATAGTGTAAAGGATTTTTATCTGGATGTTTAATACATTAATATTACTTTCTGTTTTATTTATTTTGTGATAAAAATTGTAACGTTCACGAGCAACGACGTTCCTTATAACATAATGGCGATTAAATGGGTGAAATGTTGGCGTTAGAGTCAAGTTGGTATCATTTCTGAAGACCATGTGTATCTATTAACATCATGATTAATGATGTAAGCGGCTGTTTCGAGAAAGTGCTTGAAGATAGCCATGCAGAGTGTAAATAGCAGCCGCTTGCTGAAACTGAGTCAATATTATTTTGACTGTTGAAGAGTTCACTTGCGACTAATTACTTTACGTACTTGTTCTTTAGACACTGATAATTGTGTTAGAGCACTGTAGAAGACGCAAAACCTTTTGTGACTTATTATGCAAATTTTACGGCTGAATCCTGTATTTTCAAGGATTGTTTTTTGACAATATATTCCCTTATCACTCTTAAAGAATGGTCGCATAAAATCCACGAACTGGTAGCAGAAAATTCAGGAACCCCGCGATCTATGAAACAATATAATGTGATTTTTTTGTGTTCAAGGACCCTCCCCCGCCCCCTGCCCTTCTTCAAGAAAAGTTTAAGTGCGGCGATATCTATTCACGTGTAGCAACAGTTGTATCTTAGATTATAAGCATATGCTAAACAAAATTTCGCCATTACGCCTAGCTTGCTTTAAATTTATTCTTTTATTTCCTAATGCAAATTGTTTATTTAAAAGTTTAAGATTTTTAAAGTAATTTTTTGAAACTGCTGATTCTTTTGAATTTTAATTCTAATAAAATCCAAATGCAAAACTGTTGAATAATTAATCACAAGGAAAGGAATGTTAGTATTCCATTCGAAAAGTATTTTGTTTTTGGAATGAAAACTAAACAATCACAATTGTGTAACAAAATTCATTTTTACAATGGAAATTAACATTTGTATATTAGCAGTCATTTGCTTATTATATTAAATTTTGTGTACTTCATGTTTTACTTGAAAATATTTAGATAATAAAAATGATATTTGCTTAAGTATTCTATCCGACTCCTCCTTTTAAAACGGAGCCATGGTATTCATTCAGTATTCGTGAATTACTTCGCAGTTAGTTCTTTACGAATGATTAATTCATTAATCAAAGAAATAAAAGGTACA
The DNA here is from genome assembly GCA_019973955.1 of Trichonephila inaurata madagascariensis. Lineage (NCBI taxonomy): Eukaryota > Metazoa > Arthropoda > Arachnida > Araneae > Nephilidae > Trichonephila > Trichonephila inaurata. The sequence continues at coordinate 95,609 of BMAV01024035.1, read as the reverse complement.
AGAAGGCCTTTCATGCAATGCATTTTCAAATTAATTTACATTCGTATGTATTCATTCTTATTAAGATCGGTCAAATTTAACTCCAAATCAATATATTACTTATTAAATATTCCGGAATATTTCAACGTTAATTAGAGTTAAAAATGTCTCTTGAATGGAAATAAATAAAATCATTGGTAAATATCTAAATTTTCATGAATTGCAAATTTTGCTTTTAGAATGAGTAACAATTCATAAGAGATTTGTCATTTATATTTTATTTCCTTTAAGCGCAATTTTTGATATCTTATGGAATGTTAACCATTTATTTAATTACATATATATTTTTTTAAAAAAAATGGAGTCTAAAACACTTTATGTTGACAATCTTAAATATCTTATAGGTCATAATGTTTCCTTTAAATGCATTCACGAAATTATTTTCAACTTTATTTAACTTAAAATGAAAAATACGGTTAAGATGGATAATATACAAGGTGGGCGAGGGGCTAAAACGTTTTTTGTTTTAATTAAAAACTTTCCAAATACACTGTAGCCCACGTGCGGCGGATTGGCCATCCCTGATATAGGAAATGACACGACATGGATTAAGAGTCAAAGAGTGTGCGCGTTATAACCACAGAACTGAATGACTATTCGCTCTCACATGTTTGCTGTAGGTTGTCCTGCAAGTTTTTAGGTGGCGACACACACCGCTGAAAACCAGTCACATCACCGATGTGATCTATGGATGAAAAATCACAAGAAAATCTGCTGAATATGCAAAAGAGACAAAACAACCAATGAACCTACACTTAAGTGACGCGCGTGCGAACAACTTTTTCCTATATCCAACAATCAATACTTCACCAGATTTGTTTATTCATCTATGTTGTGCATTATAGAGCATTTATCCTGCCAATAAACGGCCTCTGATTCGCCTGCCTTTCGAATCAAGTAAAAGAAAGAAAAAAAAAGTCGATTCCAACTTAGATCAACAAAGGAAAATTTTATTTTAGCTACTTTTTATTAAATAGTTAAAATTAATATAAAAATGTATATACATGGGACAGAATCACAACATTAAGCGTAATTAATTTTTTTATTAATTATCATTAAAGTATCGTATTGTCATCCAAAATAATCGTGTATATAAAATTTTAGTTCAACTGAATGCTTTAAACCATGAGAAAAAAACCTTTTCAAGTTTTGACTCAAGTCGCCAAAAGGATCGCTAAGTCTCCAAAAAAGATGCCAACGAAGCTGTATTTGTAATTCTTAAAATAATTAGTTTTAATTAATTTTTATTAAATTATTGTACTGTAATCCAAAATAATCGTGTATATAAAATTTCAGCTCAATTGAGCGCTTAAAATGTATTTTATTAACGACTCAAAATTCGACCAAGATAAATAAATAAATAAATAAATAGAGAGTGTGAGCTAATAGTATGAATTGAAAAAAAAAATATTAGTGTTATCAAGTTCAGCACATTATCTACATATCATTTAGGCAGTATACTGTCAATAGTACGGAATAGTGGTGAATCTTAAAGTACCGGCATTCCAAACCATCGTAATTTTGAACAGTTGTCAAGTGATGAGGAGAACACTTGAGCTTGTACCTCAATTTACAGAATTTTATACCTAACTTATGAGATGACTTTGAATGTAATGACAGATTTAAAATATTATACACAATTATCTAAACTTCAAGATGGAATTTGAAGTCTATGCTTTTAATTTGATTGGCATGACAACCAGTAATTTTTGTGCTAGAATATTTTTCGTAAATCAAGAAGTAAATAAAACGATAATTAAGTATTTTAAACTTTTAACTATGAAAAAGAATAAATTCAGACTTGTCGTCATCGTTACTTGACTGAGGATCGGATTTAGAATGTACATCACCATTATCCCACGAGTTGCTTACAGTGAGCAAGTGAATGTTCATTAACGTAGCGAAGTAAATCAATAAGAAAGCTATTGACGTCATATCTCTTAATTCTTAGTTTTATAAGCAACGAAGACGACACTAGAACTAACAATCCCCTTCGAACTTCTACAGCATGCCAACAAGAGGTCTTTAAACATCGACAGATTTAGCATGCATTAGCCCCTCCTCCCCCCTTATCTCTACACGTCGAGTCTATGTTGGCACTTAGGTTTGTATGTTCATAAATCCGTAATCATATTTAATAGTCTACCATTTCCACATGCTGTTTCATAGTTTAATGTAAGCAGACATTTATTCATTTCCTACTATTGGGTCACACTCTCCATATATATTCCAATCTTAACAGCATTTTGTGTTGGACCTCTGCGTAGAGGGTTGCTTTTCTGTCGTCATGATTTAATTTTTTACAAATACGTTTTTATCATTTTTTTTCTGTAGATAATTTTCTTATTATTACATTAATGTTCTTTTTACATCATTTCATTTTACTAAATTGTCAGGTTTATCATCCACGTGTTAGAATCAGGCTTAACTTTACAACATGGCCCTGTTTTCTTTTTTTTCTGTTATGTCAAAAATTTCTGCTGTACGGGAAAGGTGTATCCATAAAGCATTGTTAACGCTAAATTACTGGCCTAATTCAGAGACAGCTTTATAAATCATAATATGTCTCCAGTTTAGTCCAAAGACTTCTTTGTATCTACATTTGTTGTGTCTCATGAACTCCAATTTCGTCCTTTTTGGGGCCATTGTAGGTCTTAGAACTCTCTCTCTCTCTCACACACACACATATATATTGTAGAGTACTTTCTATTCATCCATTTTAGTTCACATACATTTTTGAAATTGTAGTGGATGACACTTTATTTTAATAGAGTGTTTTTTTTCAAATATTAATTCATTAATTAAATTAAAAAATGAATAAATATTAACAAACAAAATTAATTGTTCAACACCTTACATAAAAAGAAAAATCCGTTGTGGCTCTGTAGCGCATTGGACTTCCAATGCAAAGGCCGTGGGTTTGAATCCTATATGGGATGGCCTAATTTCTGAGAATGTGATTTATGAATGAATAAATAGTAACAAACAAAAACAATTTCCCAACAATATATATATATAGATAGAAAGGGAAATCGCTTCCTATTTTGCAACTTAATATTGTGATTCTGTCCTATGTATATACATATTTATATTAATTGTAATTATTTAATAAAATGTAACTAAAACAAAACTTTTATTTGTTGACCTAAGAAGTAAGAATTATTACTTATATTACTTGTCTATTTATGTCATTTTAATTTTATTAAAACAATTGAAATGATAAAATACGGTATATTTCATATCCATGTTTTTGTTCGATTTACCATATTGCACGACAGTATTAAAAAGAATTTATGCCAATATACACTAAGAGTATCGATAATATTTGATATATATTATTTTAAAAATCTTCTATATAAATTTTTAGAAATCTACAGTTCAGTTAATGCTACTTTCGAAACAGATATCGATGCTGGCCACTAGATAAAATCATAATTCTAGAAACATGAAGCTCAGTTACAGTAAAGTGACCATTTTTTTTTTTTTGCAATGAAGAGGAGGACGAAAATTTTGATATAAATTACAAAGTTAATGTACAAAACATTTTATTTATTCAGAAGAGAAAAAAAGTACTATATAATTTTTAATTATTTACTTAAACGTGTATTTTTCCTTGTGATAATTTTTACTGTCTACATATCATTCTCTAATATATTGGAAATTTTTCGGAGCAAAAATTATCCTTCTTACAAAATTTTACGATAAGCACTGTAGCTAATATCTTAATATTCAATCTTGATTTCTCACTTGTCCAAAAATCATTGCCAACTGAAAAAAAAACTCTTTCAACTACTGAATTAGTTCCAGGGCAGCACAACGTAAATGCCATAAGAATAACTAAATTTTCATATGGAATGTCTTCAATTTTGAAATGGTTAATTATTTCAACTCATCTTTTATCGACTTTAACATTTTGATTTGCCCATTGATCTAATTTATCAGAACTTAAATATTCATTTAGTCTTCTGATTTCTTTAAGGGTATTTTCGGTTAATGTTAAATAGGACCCAAATCAGGTACATTTTTTTTCAGATGTAAAAGAAATGAAAATTTAATATTATATTCTGGCTCTTCCCTCTATCACTTAGAAAACAACATATTTTATTCTTCACTTTTTTGACAGAGCTGACCCATTTCTTCTGGTATAAAATGCATTTCGCGTTTTTTCTCCTATACCGTAATGTTAAATGAGCTGTCTTTTCGCGTGTTAAAATGAAATAAATAACACTCAAGGAATATTTAAAAATTTTTGAAACACTAGATTGTTAATAGATGTATGAGTTACAATGTTGCAAATTGTCATGAATACTGAAGCATTTTTCTGTCTGAAAATGTTCTCCGCGCTTAGGTCAGGCTCTCGTACTTTTGCCGAAAACAGCCTTAAATATACAACTGCCATGTATTTTAAATCAGGCATTTCTTTCGATAAAAACGCAACGTAGTGTTCTTTATCTACACAATTTACTTGCAATGATGTGAAAATACACCATTGTAAACTGTTATTTCCTGTGATATTTGTTTTAAGCCATTTCACGGCATATTTGAAACATGTTTGGTAAAAGTTGTGCTCTTATTTGATAAATTTTTCTGTTGTGTCTGGCATCTCTTGAATATAGAGCAACGGATTAGTTGAATGTTAACGGATAAGTTTTAAAATATTGAAAAGAGGAAGAAACTTTTCGAGGACGGACAAAACCTATAAAAGGAGGACGATTGGTCACCTTAGTTACAGGAAACCTCTGAGAATGTATTAAAACGTAACGGCTCTTATGTTTGTATTACAAACATCACTAATTTTTTTACCAAAATGACATATCAATTTTTTTCTTTGTCTCCGTTAAAGGAAAAAACAACTTACATATCAACAAAACAAAATGACTCAAATCTGTGCTTACGTGTTAGGGTAAACTGCAGACACAATACGAAAAAGTTAACCTGATTAAGAAAGCATTCGAAATATCTATATAAAAAAAAAAATACTGAACAAGACAAGAGTCTCTCTTATACCTTCTCCACCCCCTCCCCCTTTTCTACGCTATCGCATATAGGTCGAAAGTTAGGTATCGATTGAGTCTGGCAGAAAATAAATAGTCTCGGCTATTTTCTGTTGTTTATGCGTGTTTTTGTTTACAGAAAGGAGCCGACTTTTGATATAAGCCCTAGAGAAATACATTAATGAGTCTGTCTGGTCCCTTAATTCTTTTCCTCATAGGATGCTTCTAGATAATGTTCCAACTAATAATACAGTTGCTTACTCTCGATAATCAACGTAGAAAAACATTGAAGTGCATTTTCGAATATCTCCAATTTCCTTCTTGTTATGATTATTTGAAAATGTGCGAGGGCTTTAAAGAAGTGTGCATTAAATATGGTTCTTATCATTGCAATACAGTTAAAAGGAAACGCAAATACACCCGAATGTATGGCTTTGGGGAAGGCTTTCCGAGATAAGACTTTGGAGGAAACTTTAATTCCAGCGGGGAAGACTTTAATTCTAAGAATATTTATCAAAATTATTCTCGAAAAAATATGTATGAATCGTCTGCTGATTGGTAGGGGAGGTTGTTACAACAAATTATAAATCGATTAAGACTTTCTGTTAAATTTTTATATTTTCCTTTTAATACAATATGTTTCATAGAGAAGGGTTAGAGAAATAGATAATTTAAAGAATTTTAAAGAATCAAATTTACAATTTTTAGCAAAAAAATATTTTTATTACTCTTATTATTAACCTTTTGAGTGCTCAAGAATTTTGCTGTATATATGCTAATATTGCGGAATGAATTGCGTAGTTATTATTATTATTATTTATTTATTTTTTGGAAAATAATAAAACTCTCAAAAGATTCTTTCAATATCATTAGTATATGCTCTTCGTTATAATTCTCGTATCATAGTCACTTCAGATGAATAAGAACTTGGCATGGTGTTTTTTGTGCTTATAAGTATATATAACGCTAAGAAAATGAAAAAAATTATTATTCTAGTAAAACAATGGAAGTTATTTTTCCCCCTTTTCTACAAATAAATGGATAAAACTTAGTGGTAAGCGGCTACGTACTAGAGCCATGGATTGTAGTACACCAGAAAAAAATGAGCCAATTATTTTAAAATATATATATGTAATGGATTGAAGTAGTGTTGGCCGGAGTGGAAGGTTATCAATTTTGATTTAGTAATGACGTCTTCAGAATAGCTTTACCTCCTTTATTATGAGCACGCATCAGCAGATTAAAGCACAATTACATTCTATTTTCACATTGAGTAGACAGCGGCATTTTGGAGGACCTAACACAAAGACAAAAAGCAGCAAGTATTTTCAATCGTACATTATGGCGGCAAGCAGAGAAAGAGTGCGATTACATCAGCTTTTGGTGTTTATATACCAACAGTGATAAAGATCGTTGGGAAAAGCTGTTTGGAGTACCTAGACCTGTCGGTCTCTAACCTCCTATCAGGTAATTTTGATATGCTTTAAGAGAGTTTTACCATTTGCCCATTGTTATAAAAATTATTAGAATAATAAATTGATAGTCATAGAATGTAGAAATCTAATTATCTTGGATGTGGGAATACAAAATTAAAATTTAAAAGAGCTTAAAAATCGAAGAAAAACATTGAAATTGACTGAAAAAAGTGGGCGGAGTTAGCCTAGCCAATCCGATTGCAGCAAAAACTGTAGATCTTAAGCGCGGGAAAAGTTGGTAGGAAACGTGAGTCGAAGTCAGAGAGGTGAAAGGGGATGATCTGATTGGCCGATACAAGAGTTCGGTAGAGGGGGTATAAGTAGATTTGAGAATGTGGGTATCCAATCAGGGTGCTCCAGCATTTCAACGATGTTGAAGTGCTGTGCTTGACGAAAAAATTTTTTGAAAAGGATAAATAATGGAAAAATTAACTAAAGTCTGGGTTGACCAGGATATTTCTTGGTCTTCTCACAGAAAAATGGGAAAAATAAGAGGGGATATCGGTTATAGATGAATTGTTAGATTCATCTATATTGTTGAAAAAGTTGACTGCTAATTTTCGAATAGTCTGTCTAATGGTGGGGATATTACAGGCGAATCTAAGATCTTTATTTCTCATGTACCAATGAGCGTTGCAAATTTGCCTGATAATGACATTTTGGGAGGTTTCTAGTAAGTTTATATTAGTTTTTGCTGCGTGTCCCCACACGGGGGAGGCGTAGGTAAGCAATGGTTTTAAGATCAGAGTGTAGATAAGCAGTTTATTATGTCTACTTAATTTAGACTTTCTGCAAATTAGGGAGTAAAGCTTTCGCGTAGTATTTTTAAATTTATCTCTAATATATGTAATGTGTTGTCGGAAAGTGAGATTTTTATCAATGATGACACCAAGGTATTTGGTGTGTTGAGACCAGGGAATTCTTTGATTTTGCAAAGTAATTTCAGGGGGGGGTTGCCTTTTGGAAAAGAAAACCGCTTCCGTCTTTGAACTGTTGAGAGCAATCTTCCACACGGAGAACCATATCTCCAGGTGGGCCAAGTGTTCGTTTATGTTGTCAACAAGTGTGTTGAGGTTTCTGTGTCTGCTGAGTATAGTTGTGTCGTCTGCATACAGGCAAATGATAGTATTAGTACTTTTGATAATATCGTTTACATAGAGATTAAAGAGGGTTGGAGCGAGAATTGACCCTTGGGCCACTCCCGCACCAACTTTTTTAATTTGAGAGTACGTGCGATTTATTCTAACAGAGAAGGATCTATCAGAAATGTAGGAATTAATAAGGAAGATAAGAGGGGGCGGAATGTTATAGGTAATTAGTTTAAAGAGTAGGCCCGTGTGCCATACTCGATCAAATGCTTTTTGGATATCAAGGAAGACCGCAGCCGAGCATTCATCTTTGTTGTTCCCTTCCTTAATAAACTCAACAACTCTGAGGAGTTGATGAGATGTGGAGAGACGAGGACGGAACCCGTGCTGCTCCGGGATCAGGATATTTTCTCTGTCGAGATGATCGTTGAGTCTGGCTAAAATGACTTTTTCAGCCAGT
>BMAV01024035.1:67959-85615 GCA_019973955.1 Trichonephila inaurata madagascariensis | reverse complement strand
TTTTCTTTTTGGGTTTGTCCTTTTCCCTTTTTGGGCTTGGGAAAGAGGGGGCATTCCGTGGAGGAGGCCATATGGCCTTGAGCATTGCAATTAATGCAGGTCGGGTTATTTATTTTTTCTTTTATGGGACACGTGCCAGTTCTGTGTTCTTCGCCGCACTTAAGGCAACGAGTTTTCATACTACAATTTTGGCTGGCATGATGGAAGAAATTGCAGTTGTAACACTGCGTTGGTCTGGAGCTTTTCCTGAAGGGGTCTATTTTTATTTGCATGTAGAGACAGTTCCGGATTTTGTAAATGTCTTCGACATTTTCATCCCGGGTGATCTCTATCATGAATATGGGGAGTGGGCTTTTAGTTTTAAATTGGCGCAATTGCGCGATTTTTTCAATTTTGATACCTTGACCAATGAGGTCATTTTTAATATCTTCGGGGTCAGTAGAGGCCAGGAGGCACTTAATGACCACTTTAAGTGGTCGATTTGCGGGGGGGTCAGTGACGTAGTATTGGGCTTTTTTATCAGTTAGGAAATTCGTGATTTCCCTATGGTGGTCCGAACTTTCGGCTTGAATTTTGATGTAACCACCAACATGAGTGTTGGTGGCGGAGGGGTGGGTCCTATGAAGTTCTTGCAAAATTAAGTTGTACTCGGGGAACAGCTTCATCATTATAGGTTTAATTTTTGGTGCAGCTGGGGTGACATCCTCGACGTCGTCGTTTGCAGTGTTGAGGACTGCAAACTTGTTGTTGGTCGCGGTAATTTTTGGATCCTCCTTTGGAACGTTATTGCTTTTAACTGTTTTCCGCGGGATTTTAAAGTTTTCCACATCCATATTATTATTTTTATTTATTTTTGCACTTAGTTTAGAGGGCCTAATTATAGGCTCAGCTGATCTTTTTTTGTTATTTTTATTAAATTTAAAATTATGTGCACATAGAGGCACTGGGCAAGGTAATAACTCAAGCATATTACCTTCTAGGTCTTTGATTTTCTCGTCCAGACTGGCGGCATCAGCTTCCAACTTCTGGATGGTCTCGGTGGTCGGGCCAGGGCTGCTTTTTTCAATGTCCAACATTTCGGATACATAATCTTTTCTTGCAGCGAAAATGCGGATCTGCTTTTCAATGCTCTTTAGGTTGTTGCATCTCTGCTCATCAGTGATAATTGGAGGATTAATTTCCTCCATGACAACGCTTTGATCGTCGGAGCTAAATTCCATTGCGTCTTACTCCTTCGAGTGACAATGGGATGTTGATACCAACAGTGCACAGGCACGTGACTATTACGTAATAGTGGTTCTGATTGGCTAGAATGCGTGAGATTTAGATTTAGGTTTAACCGATTACGATTAAGATTACAATGTTTTATTTTAAACCTAAGAATGTGACAGATTATTTATACATCATTAAAGAGAGTTAATTTAAAGTATGTTAGAGGGAATTATTACATATATATTGTAAATATATTAATTTTTGTAAAAATTTATTTTTGTCCTTAAAGATCTGATGACGATTTGAATAAATTAAAGCCAAAACCTTTTGTCTCTTTTTACATTGTCTCCTTTTTTTTGTACGTACTTCAATCCATGGCTTTACTGCATTACTGCGTACTACTGTATTTTGTTTGAATTGTTACTATTAAAAGTCACAACTGAATGAAATTAATAAAAACTATAATTGAAATGAATAAAAATGCTCTCAATTGAACCAAAATCATCACTGTCACAAGACCACGCATCTCTGTATATTAGGTACGAAGCAAGAGAGGCGTGATCACGCTACTCCGCATTTTTGCATACAAGGGATTCTTTGCAGTCAAATGGTTAGTGGCTTTGAAACCAATTTTAGTTTGCCTTTAAATACGTTAAAAATAGGTCGTACTCAGTTCTTAAAATCAGTTTTCCTCCCTCACACAAAACAGATACTTGGTTTATACATTTCTTAAATAATTCATCTTTATAAAATCAAACTTAATTTTATGGTTTCAAAGTGATAAGGTGTACATTATAGCTTTTTTCTTTTTATCTGCTATCAATTCTTTTTTAGATTTTTTTTTTATATATAGATCATTATAATTTTTATTTTTCCATTCGTATCTTTTAACATAAATCAATGGAAAAATCTTTTTTTTTTTTTAAATAGTAAATGATTTCTTATGTTTTTTTAGCGTAAAAATAATTGCATGTGTTATATAAGAATTAATTAAAAAAATTACAATCTTATCTTTTCTGTCTCATTATTTATTTAATCAATTTTCTACTGTTGAAATCTATCATATATTAAATAAGTTGCAGTTACAGGTAAATATTTCATTGAACTATTAAAATTTTCTTCTTTATAAACATGGTTTGTCACTTACGTATTATCGTAACCTATTGGCGACGTTGTATAAAACGAAGCACCCGGTTGTCAATTAAGCGCGTACGTCTCATAGGAAATCGGGATTGTCACCTTGGCGAATTATTACAAGAGTTGGCGATTGTTGCGATAATACGCAAGTACCCACGGTTTATTACAGAAAGAACAAAAGCCTACCTTTTGGAGACTTTGGTTTTGAAGACTTGACGTGGCCATTACTACGCCTGTTGTGTCCCTTGCTTTTAACGTGATGATAAACATCATCCTCATCTTCATATGCTGAAAAAAAATCACAAATATCACTGAATGCTTTTAAAATACAATTACTTTTATTCTATGTAATGTCTGTTTAATGTTACAGAATTTATGTACTGCATGCTGATAATATTTTTAAAGTTTAAAATAGTTGAACAACTTCAACTGCATTATCATGAACCGATAAAGTAATCATCTCATTTTACTCATTTTAGCTACATCTTCAATGATGCATCTCATAAAAAAATATCAAGGGAAAACTATAGAATAAATCACAATCACATTTACAGTGATTCATTTTTCTTACGATTAATTTTTTTAAAAAAATCTGTAGTTAAACCGTTTTTACTTCAGTATAAGTTAAGGAACGTCACTCTTCCATATTATTATACAATTAACCAATTTCCCCAATTCAAAAATTATCACCAAACGATACCATTGTTTTGAGTATTGTGTACGAGCATAAATATTGGGTACGATTGCCATTTTTGGCTACCTATCTCGACATTTAGCGATGAATTTTGATTTGAAGGAATCGTTCGACGGTGTAATATGTAAGTATTATACCGTCGAATACACAGTTAAATACACAGATGTTAAATTATTATTCTAAAGGGCTTTTAATGGTTCCCTTTGCGCTCTTTCATGTATTTCAAGAATTTTTTATCGTAAATTGTGTTTTATTTTCTATGTGTTTGAGTAGGTTTCACACGTATTAAAATTTTTCATAGAAATAGTAAACACTTGGAAGGAATTGAAAAATTAAAAAAAGTATTCAGCGAAAGATGGCTAGCTATTAATATTTTTAAAGCAAAAATAGTTTTGGGAAAGTCAAAATTTAAAGCTCTATTCCCTTTTAAGCGTTAGTAGCAAAAATTCGAATTGACAATGGTTAACAAACTAAATTCAAAGTGGAAAAAAAATCGTAAGACTCAACATTTCTTCAGTATATTTTAATGAAATTATTTAAATAGATAGCTAAATAATAGAACGTACAAATAATAATTTAAAGTGTTGATTAAAAATTAACATTGGGACTGAATGTTTTGGGGATGTAACTTATGTAGCTGTTTAATAATTAAAAGACGTCATCAAATGCTGCGAAATACTGATAATAGTTGAAAACCTTTTCTGCACATGTTCAAAAACAATAACGATAATGTCAGCATTTTGCGATATTTTTTTTAACTTGCGATGTCTTTTGATTTGGCGGAATCGGTCGAAAGTATAAGCAAAAGTACCAAATAATCACAAATGTAAATACCTTTTTTTTAAAAAAATTGAATATATTTTTTTTATTTCTAATGGGCTGCCGATTGGAGTTTTTCCGTTGCAGATCTAGCACATTCCTCGAAAGCTGGTAACTCCTTTCAGTGCGACTCCGTATAGGAGGATACCAATAACCACACGTAAATTGAACATTTAGTACATAATTTTAAATGTGCTTTTTTCGATAGTTCTCTTTTTCAACTTTGTTTTCAACTAAGGGTGAAATCCTAGCTGGACTCACTGCTGTTTTTAGCACCATTTTTTTTTTCGCCAAATGGCGCCAGAAACCCGTGTTTCAAAAAATGACGTCATGGACGAAAATGAAGAAAATCGGGGGGTTGACGGTTTTAGGCGCCAAAAATTTTGGTGCCAAACATTCTGTCGCCAAGCGGTGTGCCCAGCTAGGATCCAACCCAACTAAGCATTAGAAATTTAAGCATATTTACGTTTAAAAAATATCAAGATTCTTACAAATAAACAATTAATGGAAAACAAATGAATTATTTTTAATCTGCGAAATCACATACACAAACTAATACAAGAATATAAATATTAGTCTTTACATTATTTTAGAAAAAAAAAGCTTTTAATTTATTTCCAAACAAATTTATCACTATTTTAAATAATGCCATCCCATAAATTACCAGATAATTAAACGAATTTTGAATAATAGAGGCTTAAGCTGGATCCAGTTTTTTACAAATAATCATGTGATTGTTACGGTATGAAATATTTATTTTAATCCCACGTTATTTGTTCAAACAGTTCCGCGTATTGTTCAAGTACGAAACCCAGTAGTTAAGGAAATAATAGATTTATTAAAATAATTGTGTGCTCTATTTTCACATAATATAAATTTATTCATTCAAACAGGATTCAATTGCTATTTTTTATTTTGTTTCTAAAACCAAATATTTACTCTTAGATATAAAACGACCGAGGTTTTATTTAAACTTCCTTTAAGTAACAACTACTTAAAGAAAATTTAACTAATCTAATTCAAAATATGTTATTAATATACTTAAAACTGCAATGGATATAAAAGTATGCATGTTGTGAATTTTTTTAGTTTATCTTTTGTATAAACATCAAGGAACAATTTTCATAAATTCATTTCATCATTCGTTTTATTTTACTTAGTGTGCGTGTGTGTTTAGCTAACAGTCTGAGTTAAATACAGCATGTAAAAATGTATAAACATTATGAGAACCGAATAATTTCTTCGGAAAAAAATACACGCACAACTCCTTTTTTTTTATTTAACTAGAATCAAGTTATGTTGGTTCTTTAATACGTTTTATAAATTATCCTAAAATTTTGTTAAAATCGTACGCAAATTTAATAGGACAAATGTTTTACGAGTTGGGATCATAACAAACTTATTACTTTTATATCTTCAGAGTTTATTTTATACTTAACTGTCCAAATTCATTGTCTAAAAAAACACAATTAAATATAAAATTCCAACTATATTCAATATTTTATAAAAAAAAAAAAAATTCCCGACATATTACTGCACTATGGCGATAGTAAGAAATTTTAAAAATCTGATAATTTTCAGAATGTGAAGTAGTGAATAATTAACACTACTTCACATAATATCATAAGTTAATGAAATTGTTTATATAGAACTAAAACTCAGCAAATAATTTAATGTGTCACAATGTTGATTAAGGAAACTTGTTACACACACAAACTGCTAACTATTCTACAATAAGGATGACAATGAAGCAGTTTAAAATTCATTTTATATTATTAATTGTAATTTATCTGAAATTAACTGCATAACTATGTGACGATTATGCGTTAAAAGACTTAGATACGTACTATCTACGCCAGTGACTCTCAACTTTTTTTTTGTTGTTGTTGAGGTGCACTTTTAACAATTACAAAATTTGGTGGCACACTAATGATAAAATAAGTTTAAAAGAATTTTATTTATCTACAATACAACTTCTGATAAAAAAAGTTCGGTGAATGAAGTCAGATCGGCTGATCTGGCAACACTGGCGAAACAAAACGCTGCACATGCTTAGCGGTAAATATTGTTAGCTGAGAATCTTTTGTGTTCTGTGTAAGACTTGTTTTACAAAGTTCTTGATTAGTGCGTTGGTTCTTAACTGAGAATAGGAAAATGAATGAACAAATGATCAATTTAAAGTTTTGTTTTAAGCTTGGCAAGACACGAAAAGAAACTTATCCGATGCTGGTATGTGTTTATGAAGATCAAGCACTGTCTTCGAAGGGGTTGTACGAGTGGTTTGTCCGTTATCGAAAAAGTGTGAATTCATCCCCGTTATCAGGAAAGTGTTTCCGACAACCCCGGTCACTGACGAAAACATTGAGAAAGTGAGTAAATTAATCTCAAATGATGGTTATGATGCAACGGACATTGACATTTTAACCCGTTTCATGAAGCGTCCACATAGGGTAAGATTCCAGTACGTACAACAAGGCTCATGGGGTTTTGTACAGGAAAATACTCGCCTTCACACAGCCAATACCTTCAAACAGTTCCTGGCAAACAAGGGGGTGTTGCAAATTGAGCATCCACTATACTCGCCAGATCTTAACCCTCCAGACTTCTTCCTATTCCCAGGACTCAAACTCGCTTTGAAAGGAAAGAGATTTGACGATATCTCTGACATCCAATCAAACGTGGAGAGGCTTTTGAACTTTATTTTAAAAGAAGACTTCTTGCAAATTTTTCAGGACATGTATAGCAAATCTCAGAGGTGCATAGCTACAGGAGGTGATTATTTCGAGAAGACAGTACTTGCTGACAGTTAATACTTCATCAACGTTAATGTTACAGGACTATTCACCGAACTTTATTGTCAGAAGATGTACATTACGTACAATAGTTTACGATGATAATTTTCAATGTTAAATAAAATAATATGTACGAAAAAGACAACAAAATGTTTATTCAGTAATTAATTACAAGTTAATTGTAAGAATGCATTTAATGCGAAATTTGAGAGTGATGATTTTCGATAATTGTGTTTATAATTAGTTGAAAAAATGGCAATGGCACTCACATTTTGTCATCTATATTTAGAAGTTTCAATCTTTTTTTGCCCCATTTTTAAATTTGTCAATACTGAAAATCAAAATCACACAAATAAGATGTAGAAAACTGCAGCAATATTTCTAAAGCTTTTTTTATCTTTTTTTGGAATAGTCGTCTCTAATTTTAATCTAAAATGAATTAATTGACTCTTCCGAATGTTTTTAAATTAAATCTCCATTATTACAGAGAGAAATTAGTTCTTCCTTATCATTCAGAGTTAATTCATATACAAGTTTATCCATTATCACAAATGGATTCGAACCCAATCACGTTTTTCTGCATCTAAATTTGGAATTTAATGAAAACACCCTCTCCTCTAGTGTTGTGAAATGGTCAATAACATCTTTTATGCAAAGGGTATTTCTATAAAACGGCCTCTCGACTCGATTCCTGTTTTTTTTTTAATTATTTTTCTCACAGTACAATTATTAATTTTAAAAATATTTGGTTGCACATTTCAAGAATTTGGCGGCACACAAAAGTGCCGTGGCACAGTGGTTGAGAATCACTGATCCATGCCTTACACATGTACAAGTCGATCACCATATATGAAGTAGGTCTCTGTGTCATGTATACGAAAACTGGCAACCCCTTCACATAAATGTCTTTTCTATGTCTTCCAAGAGCAATACATTGTCTAGCTCAGGGGTATTCAACCTTTTTTCCACCGTGCAGCAGACATATGATAGGTATTTCACGCGGGCAGCATACACGTGACATGTATTTCTCACGGACCGTTTACATATGGCAGTTATTTCATGTGGGGAATATGCGGATAATGGAAAACCCCACTATAAGACCAAATCAGCATTGAGACAAAATTGATCAAAATATTAAAACTCATTTTTGGCTTTTATTTTAATACTATATTAACTTTTCTGTCAAACACACCCGCAGAAATATTTTTTAGGATTTTTTACTGAGTTATGGGATAATTTCTATTTTCTTTCATCTATGACCAAGCCTCTTGCTTACATTCTAGTAATAAAAAACAAATTGATAACAAAATTGATACATCTGATAGCTTGATTGATAGAATATACTGTTGAATGTTTGTATATTGTTCTTCAATAATTAAATTTCTTAGTGCAATGGGCTATGACCGGGCCACTCAAAAAAGGCAGGCAGACCGCACGTTGAGTATCACTGGTCTACTTGAACTAAGATGCATGCAATGAGTCTATCAGATTGAAACTCATCGTCTAATACATATTGTAGTATTCTGCATTTTGTAACACAGTCCATGCAAGTCATCTATAAAATTACTTAGGTCCTACACAAAGTATGCTGAAGAATAGAACATTATTTCTGAATGAAAGTATGAGAAATCATTCATGCATATTATAAATGTATGCATTAATACCTTCTGAGATGAATTAATATATGTTTTGGATATTCATGTAATTTCCTAAAGCTTTAGAACACATTGGCTCCGTATTGAAATTCGCAAAATTAGTATTGGTTTTATACCCTCACCATTGGCGGGTAGTACAATTCAAAGTATATGATCACTGTATGCCCAGATCACCCTTGTTATCTATTTCACAAAAATCGAAATTCAATTACTCGTGGTAATTTATTTTAGACAATATGTATTCATTCAAACAATGAGGATTAGAGTAACTTTGTGTAACAGTGGTATTTGATCACTTCTTGGTAAAATTCTACAAATGATAAGTATAGCTGTACATATGACAGCTGTACATATTTTTAAAGTAAAGTATGTTGATCCTTATCATGATATTCTTGAGTTTACTACGATTATTACACAATGAAACCATATGAAGGAAACTACTATTTTTTAATTTTAATTATTCAGAATTAATTAATCGCCGACTAACTTACTAATAATAAATTGCTGACAGTAAAGTAAAAAAATAAGTTTCCAAAAAACTATTTTGGTACTCTTTTGCGAAAAAATTTTGAATACATGTAGGATATCCCATTTGTAAACGGTTAGATCATATCCCTTTCCAGAGGTCGGCAATTCTAATCAAAACAGTATCCCACATCAACGCCATCTAGCGTCCCTTTTAAAACGCCGACATCAACCTTTTTCGGCAGAGGCCCACTAACACCCGTCAGGAAAATGTCGTATTTCGCGCATCAGCGCCGTTCGCCCGAACCAGACGGTAAGTCTTAATAGCACCATAATGAGTTCTATTTAATCTCAATTGCCTTCCTTAAAGTAATGTGTGATCTAACTTTTCTATTCTTTTGAAATATTCCCCATGTAAATACTCCCCTATAATTCATAATAAATTATTTAGTTTTCAACCAGTTTCTTTCTTAAACTATGTTGTCACTTTTATTTCAAAATTAACTAATACACCCTAAAAACCCCTAGACACCACGCCAATAAAAACCCCGCTATCTGAAGAATTCCGACCTTTTGGAAGATTTCGGTTGGATTCCCACATACATTAAGAATAAGTTTTCAGTAAATTCAATAAGGGCTGATTACTTCATTGCATTTTAGCATTAATACTGTAACTTTCAACGATCTTTTCTTGTGGCGCTTTTTCCATATCGAACTACTAGGTAGGGTTCAAAAGTTTTCGGACTCAGTCTATTTTGTATTCACTTGGGAAAGATCTATGAAAACTTACGAAACGTTGAAGTCTATGTAAGGCAGTGATACACTATCACGAACGCAAGCTTTTATGTGGCATTGGCGTTTTAGAGAAAGCAGGAAAAATGTCGAAGACGACAAACGCTCAGGACATCTGCAGACTTCCCGCACCGACAGACTTCAAACTGTAGCACAGACAGCAGAATTGTAAGAGCAACCCCCTTGGGTGCCCTTCTCCTAGATTACCAGCGTGAGCTAGAGGTGTAAGAATAAATGAAAAACTAGAAGCTGCCATAATCTTAATATTTCTTTATTAAGATCTTAACTTAAACCAATAACATAATAGATAATAATATGATATGTGAGAGAATCTACGGTGGCTAAAGACCCAATTTATAATACCGAAATAACGTAACCTGAACCACTATCAATAACTAACTCGCCTAAGCTCAGTTTCAATGCGATCACAGATCCGAATATTTAAGTGGTCACTCCTACCTTAATGTCCAACGAAGCCTCAATCTATCTGATCCTAGCTGAAGTTGCGGTTCACTGGCATGCAATGGTATGCACCTTGACTCAGGGCTCTGTGTCACGGTTAATTTCCCTTGACTGTCAATTAACTTCTTGAAACACTCTTCACACTTGCCACACGAACTAACATAACACTCCCCAAATGCCACCTCGCTTACTCTAAACTTCTGTTATTTAAAAGCTTCCTAATTTGCAACATTCCTTCACGTTTTACTTCTCGGGTTGGTTGGAAAAGAATTGCCACATTTATTCTGGCCCCAAAGAACCCAAAATGACATGTTAATGAAAAAACGCACGAGCCCGTCACAGAATTAGTTGATATATTTTCGGTCACATGTCAATGGATACTGACAAAGAATCTTCACATGCATAAGGTGTAGCAACACATCGTTCCCAGCATGTTAAACGAAGACCAAAAATCCATTCCAATGGAAACGGCGGGAAAGTTAATCTCCCTGTTGACTTCACAAAATTGTTACTGGACACGGGAAATGGAGTTTTATGCGACCCTCAATCTAAGAGAGCACGACAACGTGAAAATCACCACAACTTCCACGCAAGCATATATTCCGCCCAAATCATTCTAACTTGGAGGTCATGCTAGAGATATTCTTAGATATTCAAGAAATTATGCATCTAGAATTTAACCTGATAAACGCACTGTAAACAAAGAACTCTAAGTAGACATCTGGCGTCGTTTGTGTGAGTTGATCCGAAAGTAAAAATCAAAATTAAGAGCTGAGCAGTCATATACGTTTTCGCTTGAGGACGCTTTTGCATAACTATCCCACCTTGTCACCGACTTTCTTGTGGAAACTAAAACAACTGTTTTGGTCCCATTCTCCTTAGTCCCCTGAACGCAACCCCTGTTACTTAAGTCTATTTTCTGAATTGGTACGTCGCTTGAAGTATGTCGATTTCAATCTGCAGATGAAATTAAAAGAGCAATGCCGGCTGGATTAAAGGACAAGGCTAAAAATATATTTTTGAAATGTTTCGATGATCATTACAAGTTATCACAAAAGTGTTTTGTTGCTCAAGGGATTTATTTAGAAGGAGGATATGTTTCAGTAATTTATTTGGTAACATTTTTTAAGTTATAGACTCAGTCCGGGAACCTTTGAGACCTACTTCGTATATTTATACAACACGCGTTTGCTTTGTGTGTGATATCCTTATTCAAAACAATACTAGATGAAATATTAGATTGAAAAACACTTCATGAGAAATTTAAAGAACATGATTGTGTTTTATTTTAAGTAATGCATTCAATTTCTCTCGTAGCTTATAAAAATGTATATAAATTAATAAAATTGAAGTTTATTATTAAAAAAAAGTGGAATACGTACATGGTAATCTAGGATGGAAGTGACGAATCTTGGGAGAAATCAAACGTCCGTTATGAGCTGACCCTGAAAAGAAAAAGCTTATTTTATTCATTTATTAAGACACGTAAATTATAATAAATGTGATGAATTGTTTCGTTTTAAATGCTCGTATAAAATTTACTATGCAAAATGCAATAGCCCCTCTTCAACGCAGAAGTTAAAAATTAATAAATCTGATATAATTAAAGCAACGTGAACTCCCTAGAAATTAAATTAATTTACAAAAACTTATTATGTAAATGAAAATTTCTAATTAATTTGCCGAAAGACTGAAGAAAAATTCATAAAAATATAGTTTAATTTGCTTTATTTAATTAAAATTTATATTTATATATTTGTGTTATCATTATAGTATATCATTCAGTTATTTCCTAGAACACAGACACTATATGGAATTCAAACAGTAACAAATAGGGTTCCTGTATGCTAGTAAATATGTTATATACATGAATATGCACAGTGTGGCAAATAAGTTTTAAGACTCTTCCGAGAGCGTAAGCTGTAATGGCGCCTTGAGTGTAAATGCTTGTGCATCATAATGTCCATGGTCTTCTGACACACTGCGAACAATTTGATGGCATTTGGTTAACCCATTATCTACCGCATTATGATTTACTGTAGTTTTTTTCATGTAATATATATATTTTTTTGAATCACTACATTGAAAATTAAAGGATATACATAAACAAAATCAACGTTGGGAAATTTAATCCGTTAGAGCTAATTAATTAATTAAAGATATTCCACTGTAAAATTAATTATATATATATACTCTGTTCACTTAAACTAAAGAGTCAAATCGTTTTCTAAGATCCTCATTAACATACAAAACAAATCAGATGCTTAAATTTTGACATTTACTATTTTTTCGGGACTAAAATGATAATCTTTGCAATCCGCTGAAAACGCCGTCAGCTGAAAATGCAATTTCTGCTATTAAAACTATAAGCCTTTCCAGCTAAAATACTCATCATAGAACCCGTGCTGCCATATATCGTGGAAGAGTGGATTTCAAAGAATATTCCTGCTAAGTATTGTCAGAATATTTGTAAAATTGGATATTCTATGTTATTTTAAAGTGAGTGGTACTTATAAGTACCGTCGGTAGATAAAGGGTTAAGTAGTTGAAAGAAGACGAGCATTCATTGTATGAGTGATTTTTTTTTTCATGTTGATTTTTTAAGATGGAGAAGAGAGCTGTGATAAAATTTTACGCAAACCTTGATAAAAAGGCTTCGGAAACACACCAACTAATGAGACATGTTTTATGGTAACTGTTGTCTAAGTAGATAAAACGTTTTTATGTGACACAACTGTTTTTTCGATGGAAGAGATGCGATAGAAGTTGATCCCGTAGTGGAAGACCAATTTCATCTAGAACACCTGAAATTATTAAGAAAGTACGACAAACGATCACTGCATGTCATTAAGAATTATGAATAACTATTTGAACATCAACAAAGAAACAATTCGAAACATCCTGCATGAGGATTTGGGCAAAACACAAAAGTGTGTGCTAAATTTGATCCACACACTTTATCCCTTGAACAAAAAACAATGAGAAGTGCACATTGCAAGATACATCATTTCATCCACTGAAAACGATCAAAACTTCTTGAAGTCCATTGTTACAAAAGATGAAATCTGGTGTTTCCAATACGACCCTGAAACAAAACGACCAAGTGCCGAAAGGAAGTCGGAAAATTCACCGTAAGCCAAAAAAGAAAGGAAAATTCATCAAAAATCAAAATAATGCTTATTACATTCTTCGATGCTAGGGGTATTATCCATAAAAAATTTTTCCAACTGGACAGACATTTACAGGTGTGTACTACTTAGCGGTTTTAAGTCGTTTGATGACCAGGATTCATCTCATTCGTCCAGAATATCGGACTGAAAGCAGTTGGTGTTTGTTACTCAACAATGCATCCAGTCATACTTTCCTTATTGTTCATCGATTTTTGACAAAAAAAAAATGTCTGCTTTAGCACCTTGCAACTACTCCTTGTTGCCAAAATTTAAAATGAAATTAAAATGGTGCTATTTCGAGGATATTTTGACCTTGCAAGTATCTTCGATGCATGCTTTGCAGGCTATTCCACAAAGTGATTTACAACAGGCGTTCGATTCCTTAATAAATCGCTATAACAAGTGCATTGAAGCCGGAGGGTCCTATTTTGAATAAAAAAACCAAAACAGGGATTAATTTCTTGCTTCTATTTCTTCTTATGGACATAATCTTAAGACTTATTTGCCGCACTGTGTATTTCATGTTAAAAGTTTCAAACAAGAACAAAATATTTTTTGCTTTTAATTATTTTAAGCCTATAAATTCAAACTAATTAAACATTTAGTTTAATCAGTATATAACATTTTTTCCCCCATATAATACTTTTTTCATTATCATTCTATATTTATTAATATATGTATATCTAATGAATGAGACATTATTTGACTTAAGGAATTTAGATTTTAATGACATATTCTGGAAAGACAGTCTCAGTTACAATCTAGCTATCTATAGCACAGTATGAAATTATTTTAGCTTTTCGTCAATATCTAACATAACATTTGTCTACAACAAATGAATTATCAATTATTATCAGACATCATAGTGAGAAACAACTAGAAGGAATTGTTGGTAAATTCCGATATATTTTTAACCATTATAAAGTAACATCTTGCTCTCCGAATTTCTGTAGAACACCAATGTAGAAATGTTTAACCCTCGACAGATTTTAAGTGCACCCCACTCTTTTAACAAATAATTTTTAGTGGCACCAGAATTGAACTCGCGTTCCAATAAAAGCAACATCGGTTACTTGTACTCAATATCACATAAAATCCGCTGCCACTTTAAATTTATGAACGATTTGTGTTTAAAAAATATTTTTATTACTATGAACAGTCAAAAAAGGAGAAATATTTTATCAAATTCTGGCATTTAATTGCTTAACTATAATAATATTGATTATTAATTTTCCATTCTGATTATTTTGTAGCCCAACGTTTCTCAAAATGGGAAGCGGGGTGAGATAGCCCTATGTGGGGGGCGCCAACTTATCGATAATAAAAGATTATTTCAAAATACTTATAAATTTACCGAAAGGGAGCAAAACAAAATACATTCTGACATAATACAAATTAAATACATATTTACAAATATATAATACTAGCTGGTATACCCGTTCTTGGTACGGGTGGATTGAAAAATTAAACATTACAAATTGAAGGATAAATAAGTTTTTAATGAGTTAATTTTGTGTTGAATTCAAATGAAAGAAGAAAAAAAAAAGCTTTTTGCATATCTCAAGTGAACAAAAAAATAGAAAACATGTTTGTTAAATTTTAAGTCTGTAGATCTAATAGCTGATAAAAAGGATTCATTTCATAACGCCCCATAACTCTCTTGCGGGTCGATTTTTTAAAACACCTTCTTAAGCTGATCTGAGCTCAGCAAAAGTAACAAATTGTTACAAATGTTTTGTACTGAACGTTTAAAATAGTGTGAATTTATATCTGGATGTATGATACGTTATTATTACTTTCTCTTGTATTTATTTCATTTTAAAATTGTAATATTCGCAAACAACGCCATTCCTTACATTATGATAGCGATTCAATGGCAAAATAGCGAAATGTTGTCGATGGAGCCAAGTTGGCGACCATGTTGTCAACTTGGCGATTAATTGAACGGTGCAGAAGTTGATATGTTGGAGCGCCACGTAGTGGGGAGCTGCAACAAAGAGGATATCACAAAAGCTTTTTCCATAAAAATATACATATGCATGCCAATTTTCATAGTGATTCGTCGAACGATGTTGGAGTGATGCGATTTCATACATACAAACATCTATTTTTATTTACATAGATACTTATAAATGCATCAGTACTGTTTAATGTGCATTTGAAAACTAATTTATCAACACTAAGTTAAGAACAAGTTTAATAATTACTAGTGAGACTCCTTTGGGCTTGGCATATACAAAATTTACTACTTATCTTGATAATTTGTACGTTATATAATTAAAATCGCATTGTAAGATTTAGCGTCAAAGTATATTATTGGATTATATACATTGTTATGTATGAAGCGAGGAGCGAGGAAAATTATGATTGAACCTGGGTCGCAAATGATGAAAGTTTGAGAAGCACTGCAGTAACCAATATCTCTGGTGCTACATATTCTTTCATGTATTAGCTAACATTTTTATCTTCTCCAATGTACGCATAATATCATTAACTGTATTATAACTGCATTTCAGTTTTATGAATCATGTTACATGCATTGATGAGTTCATTACCGATTTAACTAAAAATCAAAATCTTTCTGATCACTAGAAAAGTTTCAGTCTGATTCGCGTAAAGAATAAAAATATTAAAACTTACGCGGAACAAGCTGCCAGATTGGAGCGCTTTCATTTTATTAGATATGTCCGTTTACTTGTAGATATTAATATTCAGAAAGACTTGTTAAATTATTCATCAATGGAAAGAATTCCGTAATGTTTGCTCGATGAAGGTGAAAATGAACGAACTATTTTTCTGTGTAAGAATCATTGTTTTCGAGTGTTTTACTAAAATAACCCAGAATAATGAATTGCTCTGTATTGTAATTAATTCTAATAGAATTTCGCTTGATTTAACACACTCTAGAAATGAATTGAAGAAATTTACTTTCAGGAACAAAACTTATACATGAGTTAAAATGTGCGCTTAATAAAGTTTTGTGCCCCTCTGGTGATGGATGAAATTAAAATGAGTTAGAGAGAAAATGTGGTTTATTCTATTATGATAAAAGTGCATGAATAAGAGCATTTTATTGCGATGCCTAATTTCATTTGCAAATGAAGAAATTGCTTTCAGGTATTGCAGATAAATTTTTATAGATTTTTTTCTCTAACTTTTGGTGGAAATGTTGATTTTATTTAAAAATATTCCACTACTTTTTCCAGTTTATTTGCGTCATTTTTGCGAGGATAAAAATATCTCAGCTTTATTTTTGATAGGATAATATGTAATGGAACACACCAAAAAAAGAACAACAATTATTGCAATGCTATTTAGGTCTAATAACCGATTAGGTAGATTTAATTTAGTTTAATGAACAAAAAATATAGATGATACAAGATAAAGAATATAAATGAAATAAAATTATTCACTCGGAACTGAAACGAAAACCGATATATTTGTCAAAATGAAAACTGGAACTGAACCAATATATTTTTTTTAGTTGAATCGGAACGAAAAACGGCAGAATCTGGATGGTTCCGAGGCGACATCTGATCAGGGCTTTTTCGGTGGCAGTCATTTGGCACCGAAGGATCTCTAGTTTCCCTTGGATCGTCATTAATTCGTTACATATATCATGGTCAATAAAGTAAATAATTATTTTATTTTCTTTTTATCAAATAATTATAATTAATTTAAATATGTATATACATGTGACCGAATCACAATATTAAACGGAAAACTAGAAAGCGATTTGCCTTATACTTTTCCATTTTCCTCTCTATTTATGGTTTTGGACTATTATATTTTTGTGTTTGTTACTATTTATTCATTAATTAAGTTTATCTAATGAATTAGTATTTGAAAAAACTGTATTCACATCAATTATCATCCACTACAAGTTTAAAAGACGCATTTGAACTTGAAAGGTTGAATAAAAATGATTTTATTTATGATGTGAACTAGTAGTAGGAATTGATAAAGGGGTTAACATAGGTGCAGTAAGTTTGAGAAACCTTAGAAACGAATGCTTAGGAAACTTTAATTTTCTTTCTACTTATCTAAATTAGGAATTCATAGTTAATTATAAATGTGGTTTTGAATACAGATGGATTTCTTTAAAAACTGTTCTCTAACCATATAATTTTGAAAATAATGACTTATTTTGCCTTTGGATATGAAAGAAATAGATCAATTAATTAACCATGAAATTAATGCATCCGAAGGAGAATTAATGAATTCATGCTCAGTTAAAATTAATTAATTTCAACATTTTTCTTTCTTAATCAAAAACCGACAAGAATGTTCTACAACTACTGATACTTGAAACATTTTTCAATTTACATAAAGTACCACAAAGCAACATTTGGCATGGAAATGGCCAATTTTGATTCGTGATTTCGAAACTCCATTGCTCGATATTTGCATGTGAACTTGGCTTTATTCCAAGTAGTAAGCGAAATGTTACTCATAATC
>BMAV01024035.1:39531-67559 GCA_019973955.1 Trichonephila inaurata madagascariensis | reverse complement strand
CATGGAGAAAACTAGAGAGGAGCCCGGAAAAGCAAAGGATTGTCGAGTGCCTTGCGGAATAAGGATTGACCTCGAGTGAAAAAGACTGTCCGCCCGGCTTTGGCCTATTTAATGAAGCTATTAAATACTATTTAAATATTAAAATATGGCTGTGACAAATTTTCTTGTGTACTAATGACTGACGACGTTACACCATTAGTATCGAGTGCGCGTCTGCTCACGGGTTAAAACATTTTGAAGTCTTTTTGTTTTAAATATTAAAAATAACACAATTCTTTATCGGAATTTTACATTCTTTTTCATTATTTAACATTTATAATAAATATTAAGTTGTGAGGATTACAATTACACACACACACACACAGTTCGTTTAAATCTATTTATAATATGAGCATTCATTTAAAAAAATCATTTTACATTTTTGTATTCATTGCCGTGCTCTTGGTTTTACTCTCCTTACAATTCAGCAAGTGCCAACTGGGTGGCGTAGTTGGTTTGTCGCTGGACATCTGCACTTAAGGTTGCGGGTTTGACCCCAGCTCATCTCGGTGGATTTTCATGATGCAGAAAATCGGCAGCGGTCATGAACGGCCATGTCGTATGATTATTCGGCATGTAAAAAATCCCTTGAAGTGCCCATTTGGCTTGGCTGCCAAAATTCTTAAAAAAAATTCTTAAGTTCTATTTTGCATCGTCAGAGCTCAGGTGCCTCCCTCTGAGGAGGAAACTGGGCATCAAAACTACTTGCGGTAATTGGTATCGCCTATTATACGGTGCCACACTAAAAAGTGATACCAGCTCCTGGGGAATATGCTAGGTCTGCAAAAGTAAAAAAATACCATTTGCAATTACACGTTTTGCGCAGACGTTGGATAGTTTGCTCAGACTCACGCAGACGTTCGCGAGAATGCTAATTGTGACGGATATGATAGAGAACAACATGGATTAGACTATGTTTTCTAATGATATTTAAACTTCTAGAAACGGATCAAGGAAGAAAGAAATCTTTCAATAAATATCGTTTTGCAATCTGTTCCAATTTAAAAATTATAGACACGAAAAATAACATAATTATCCTATTACTTAAAAGTAATTTGTTTAAAATATATATTACTTAAAAGTAAGTAATACAAAATTTAATTCTTTCTTGTGAATTTGCACGGTTTATAATTAAGATCGTACATGGTAGCTTTAGCGACAAAGCGCATTATTGTTTTATAAGGGGGGCGCGATAAAAATTATGATTTAAAATTGGGCCCCCAGTAATAAAAGTTTGAGAAGCACTGCATTAAATAATTTATCACTGCAGAAGACTTAACAAGAAATTGATGATAAGGAACAAATATTGCACCAGGTGTTGCTCAAGATACATTCGCAACTGCGAATTGGTGAATAAATAGATTCTGGATAAAATGATATTTTAAGCCATGTAAATACAGACATAGTTTTTGTGAAATAGGGGTTTTTCAAACTTTCACGCTCGAGGACCAAACTAATAAATTATTTATAATGATTCCTGGTCCCCACAACTATAAAAAAAATATTGTAGTTAGAATTTTTTTATAAGGAAGGAGAGGTTTGTTTTTTAAGACTAGAAATGATTCTGAGGGAAGAGATGGAGCTTATATATATATATATACATCGGTTTCAAAAAAAGTTAAGTGGAACTCGAATTAAAGTTTCTAACGAAACGGAACTTTCTGAGATTTTACCCATAGTCAGATTTTTATGTTTAAAATTATTTAAGATACAGTGAAATTTTTGAAAAATTCATCATTTTCAGAAAATTTTATCTCAAATTTATATTAAACACACCAGTGAGATGTTTTAAATTTTAAGAATAACAGAAAAAAAGCTTTTCTACAACTAAAAGTAGACAAGGCAATTAAGTCATTTTTTTTATTTGCCTCACATTAAAGTGAGGGGCCTCTATAAAATGCAATCAGTGGCCATTCTTGCACCGCGGGTTACGGGTTTGAGACCCCTCGTCTAAAAAACGAATTTATTTGCATTGTCTTCAATATCATCCAAATAAAAATGAATATATATAAACATGTAGTTTAATAACATCGCATCTCACATCAGTTTGAGTTATATTGGCAAAGACCCTCGTAACTTTAAACCTCGGTCAAATGTTGAAGTCGACACCTGAGTTGGCATTCCACTTCTAGTATCACGCCACGTCAGTATGAGGAAGGTCTGTCACTTGAAATATTGCTGCACATTATATAGCTGAATTATAGATATGTGTCAATAGCTATCAACAATTAATATAGGGAAGAAGTGTTATCTGATATAAATTAAGTTATCCGAATAGGTTCGGAACCGTGATTTTAAAAAAGCTCATAAAGGGATAACTTTCATGATATTTAGTGTCACTTAGATTAGAATACATGTATAAAATGGTTTTAAGGACATTTTGACAAAAAAATTATTTAAATGCAATATTTCGGCAAAGAATTAACTTAGAATAACATTTTTTCAAAATGTTCTCCTTTTGGGAAAAATGCTTCCATTATAATACTATTTTGCTTGTATATAGCTCAGACCTCTGTACAGAGGCTCAACTATGATTTTTGAAAAATTCACATTATTTTCAGAGTTACCACGCATTGAAATAATTATCGGCATCTTAAAATTTCTCCCCTATGTTGTCGTAAAACGTGGATAAACCCACTTCTAAGTTATGTATTTCAAAAATTCTAGTTGAGCCTCTGTATAGAGGTCTGAGCTATATACAGGCAAAATATTATTATAACAGAAGCATTTTTCACAAAAGGAGAATATTTTGAAAGAGATCATTCTATGTTCATTTTTTGTCAAAATATTGTACTTAAATAATTTTTTTATTGTGATACTATTCTTAAAACAATTTTATATACATTTTCTAATCTAAGTGACACTGAATATCAAAAATATTATCCATTTATACGCTTTTGCAAAATCACGGTTCCGAACGTAGTCGGATACCTTAATTGAGTATTAATATTGTGCCGATAGACCTATTAATGTAAATAATAAGTATCGAGAAATTAAACTGTGCTATCAACAAATAATTTGCAAACACGATCTGAATCATGTATGTTATAAGCTTTTAACAAATCATGGGAGACACAGGTTGACAGTAAATTTGATTTCCTTTTTTTTAAAAATTAAAAGAAAAAAAAATATATATAAATAATGACACCGAAAGTATTTTTCTTTGTTGAAACGGAATTCTGATTCCATTTTCAAATTTCAATTTCACGAAAAATAATCTGCATTGACTCGATTCACTGTGGTTGTCAAAAATACCCAAGTTTGCATGTGGAGAAAATTATTTCCTCCGTTTTGTTCTGCGGTTTGATCGATTTCCGTTTTCGCGTTCACACCAGCCGCACAATCTCGGCGGCAAATACGGGTTTCCTTTTGTACGGGGGGGGAGAAGCGTGTCTGCTTATTTGTTATCTCCTAATTTACGACTTTTTTTTTATTCTCTAGTCTTTCATTTTTTTTTCATTATTATTATTTTCGCATATTTTTCAAATGATTTTTTTCCGCCTCAGTGCACACGAACAGAAGTGCGCACAAAATGATCTTTGTTTACCCCGTATTGATTGGAGGCGAACCGAAAGAAAAGTTTGTATTACAATGGGAAGGAGAGAGAGAAAATAAGTAACTGAAGAGTAGTGATTTATCCACCGCACTATCTGTTAATAGAATCGGGATCAAAGAGAAAATAGTAAGAAGTTTTATACGTTTCGCTCTTTCTTACTTATGAGGTTGTTCGGTGGAAGAGAGAATACATGGAATTTTTTTTTCACCCCTTTAACTTGATGTACTCACTTTCCTTTACTTAATATTTGCAACACCAAATAGTCATATTCGAAAAAAAAAAAAATTCCGTTCTCGAAAGGAAGTAATTGGTTTATTTATTACTAAAGGTAAATACAATAATTTTTTAGAAAGAATCATTGAGGAAGCTGATACTGTGAATATTTCTTTTAATGAAAGCGGCAGAAAAAGTAACTAAGGAGAAACATTTAGTTTTAGAATTGAGTAGAAACGGTTGTTTGTTGAGAGAAGAAATTCGGCAACAAAACAAAGTAATAAAATCTGGTGAGTTAATTTTGTTTATCTTTTTATTTGCATAGCATTAAAAAATGCAGACACTGAGCTGCTCAAGGAGGAATAAGGAAATACCAGGGTTGCATTGCGTTCTCAAATTCTTACTCCACTGCAGTTTCTTCGTTTACAAAGGACCAAGAGGAAAATAAATCTGTAAGCCTTCTCATGTTCTTAATTTGGCCTGGTGTAGAGGCCCACTCAGTTTGTCACTCTCATCATTCAACAATTACGCCACTAAACACAATCCGTTGCCAGACACCTAAGTGCTTCTTTTAAATGTGGCATTTAACACCTTAACTGCCGATTAAAAATAAGGCGACTTGATCCCCAATGCCAGTGTTTCACATAGGCAAGCGCTTGCGGTGTATTGCGAGGGGGAGAGAAATGTCACCAATAAGCATATTCTTCTCTGAAGTAATTTAGTCCTTCCCAAACACGGTCAAGTTCCTTTTATTGCATTCCAAGGTCTTAGGAATAGTTTCATTCATAGCAACGCAAAGAAAAGAATCGTATTTCGTAAAGACGTATATATACGTCAGAGGCACTTTATACACTGGTTGAGCGAGACGGATAGAAACGCAGGTGGTAGTTAAGTAGTTGAAATAGACAGTCAACCAGTAATGATATAGGCTTCTAAGCTACTACATTGTTAATAACGTCGTACCACGCAACTACAAGAAATTAAAGGGCAACACCATTCGTAGTTAGAATCACTGTCAAGTGACGAAGTTGACAGCTGAGCTGATGTCCTCCTCTCTTATAGAACTTTGATCCACACCGGATTTACCCATCGATTTTCTGCAGATTATTGCATTTTATTAGCTCCACTACACGGTGTCTCATTAGTTGCCAAAATGTTGAATCCATGATTCGACAGAAGCAATGTTGGCCACGAGTTCGCAACCATGACTACTTGCACCTATTGTAGCGGAATGTCGTATGGTGATAAGCCAAAACTTGAACAATTGGCAAAGCCTTGATACGAATCATAATCTATATTAAAAGTATTTTTAATTTGCATCTATATTACATATGTTCTTAATATTATAAATTGTATACATGCTTAAATACACTAAATATTAAGAATTGACTCAAAAAACAATTCAATTCATACATGTGGTCTCACTTTAGAGCAGTTTTATTTGGAACTATTTCCTACGACTAGAAATAAAGGTCGTTGTGTTTTAATTTGGTCAGAGCTTTAAGTAGCTCTCTTACTGTGTGGCGTTAAAATTAGTAGAGACACATTATCCTCGTTATTTGTCAGTTTCAACCTTGTTACTTGTATAGTGGTTAAAATTTATTGTTAGCTAGAATTGTAGCTAGCCTTCCTTTATGACATTATTCAAAAGACACTTTATAACAAAATATCATAGTTACTAAATTTTTTATTTTATAAATTTGTGCATTGGAGGGCATTTTTCATAATAAATCTTAGTCCTTAATATAAATGAGAATTTTACGTGAGTTGTATGTGAATGTAAATTGGTTAGAATTTTAAGTACTTATTTTTAAATTGCCATTTTCCTTATGTTTCAAACAATGTACATTTATAGAAAATAGCTAGCTTTGAGAAGAAAACGGATTCAGGAGAAGGACTTCAGGTATCAGGATAGCATTTAGAGTGTTATTCCTTTTTTTTATCAATTATTAACCCGCGGTCACTCGCTCCTGTTTTTGCTACCGTCGTTACTCGCGAGGTGTAGAGAACACCCCAAACTTTTAACCCGCGGTCACTCGCGCCTGTTTTTGCTACCTTCGTTACTCGCGGGGTGTAGAGAACAACCCAAACTTTTAACACGTGTATTTAATTACGAAAATAAA
The DNA here is from genome assembly GCA_019973955.1 of Trichonephila inaurata madagascariensis. NCBI lineage: Eukaryota > Metazoa > Arthropoda > Arachnida > Araneae > Nephilidae > Trichonephila > Trichonephila inaurata. Next base: position 61,628 of record BMAV01024035.1, on the reverse strand, counting down.
ATTAAGTCATTATGATACATATTTATAAAGTACAAGATGTTTTTTGTATTATACAAATAAAATTATTAAATTTATTGCATACAAATGAGACTAACACACACATTAATTTAAACTAAACATACAAAACTTTCATTTTAAAACACATAATTTTATATTTTTTTATAAACGAGTATAAAACGTATATACCAGGAATAAATATACTTTATAATTAATGAGATAATGATAGTGGAAAGTGTAGAAAAATAATGTTTTAAGCATTTTCCAAACATTCAGAGCAGATTGTATACAAATGTTCAACTTCACGCGGGAGTTTTCAGCCCCCCAAATAAACTTTTGAAGGTCATTACATTCCAATCGTTCCAGAAAGAGGAATTGCATCAGGCCTGAAGGTTCAATGACCTAAAATGTGCAGCTACAGGAAAAATAGTGGTTCTGCGCGTTCTTTTTAGAATCCTGGGAGGATTTTCTTGTTGCTGGGGTGTACAGAACACCCCGCGCGAGTGATCGCGGGTTAACATTGCAGAGTGTTTTCGATCAATGGTAACAAAAAAAAGATAACATGTACAAATCCTTACTACTGAGGACCTATGTAGTTTGAAAAGTTAGAGAGATCATGTGTCTTAAATTTTGGGGCTCAAAATGCTTAATTGCATTTTGAATCCCAAAATTTAAGATATGAAGGAACTCTCATCATGTACGGTATTCGTCCTTTAGTTTATATATCTAATACCCGTCCTGTAAAGATTAAAAATATTTACCATTTCTTAATCAACTGTTATGTTGCTGTTTCAGGAATAATATAGAAAACGTTATTTTTTAATACTAAAATTACTTTTTTTATAAGGTTCTTATCCATAATAGATTTATGTTCGACTTGCAACCTATGTCTTATTCAAATTTTACATATTCATTATGAATTTATTTTATGATTTAATTGACTTTTGTATACCGAACTGAACTCAGTGTCACAACAAACCTTGCGCTGGGGTGCATGTGTAGATGTTTCGATCAAGTGGTCAGTATGACTCGAAACTCTACCTCTTGTATAGTTCTATATAATTTAAAATTATTTTATGTTTTGTATTAATAAAATTTTCAAAACACCTCATAACGAATACTTTTTTTTATTTTTAATGGGCTGCGGTTTGATGTTTTACCATTACAGGCCTAGTACATTCCGCGAAAGCTGGTATCTCTTTTTTGTGCGGAAGCATATTGTCAAATACCAATCACCGCACGTAATTTTGGCGCCCAGTTTCTTTCATCACATGAGTTCTGACGATGCGAACCTGTACTAGGATTTTATTTTACCAAGAGCACCTAAGCCAAGCAGATATTCTAGAGATCGTTAACATGCCGTATAAACATACGACATGACCACTGTCGATTTTCTGCATCATGAAAATCCACCGACTTGTGCCGGGGTCGAACATGCAACCTTGTGTGCGGAAGGCCAGCAACAAACCCAAAAAACACAACCTAGCCAGCACGAATAAAAATATACTTACGATAAAACATATATTGAACAAAATTAGTTTATATCTGTACGCATTCACCTACATTACGTTGTATTATCAACACACACAAATATCATGTTTTAATACATGTAAATTACTTACAACGGCACATTTATTTGAGTGAATGCTTTGAATATCTGTTAAAAATTATATTAATATATATTGCCTTAAAATTTAGTAAATCACATAAATTCTACATTTTATATTATTTTAATAAACCTTTTACCTTAATAGCATTCCGTCGAAATTGGTAATCCGTTAATAATATACTACTTGCAACATGTTTTTTACTGTAAATAATTAAAAAGAAAAAAAAAAATATTTCCCCGTTTTTCTGATAATGATAGGATTTCCAAATAGATGGAAATACCTGTTAAGGCATCTTAGCTAAATGTCATCTTAAAGATATTCACTTAATCAAGTTTACGAGGTAGATTTTCAATAACTTAGGGAGCAATCATTCGTAGAATTTCCCAATAGCTTTTGACAGATCTCAACGAGAGATTTTTTGCTGAAGTGATAGATTATGAGTAACATTTCGCTTACTACTTGGAATAAAGCCAAGTTCATGCAAATATCGAGCAATGGAGTTTCGAAATCACGAATCAAAATTGGCCATTTCCATGCCAAATGTTGCTTTGTGGTACTTTATGTAAATTGAAAAATGTTTCAAAAGTATCAGTAGTTGTAGAATATTCTTATCGGTTTTTTGATTAAGAAAGAAAAATGCTGAAATTAATTAATTTTAACTGAGCATGAATTCATTAATTCTCCTTCGGATGCATTAATTTCATGGTTAATTAATTGATCTATTTCTTTTATATCCAAAGGCAAAATGAGTTCTTATTTTCAAAATTATATGATTAGAGAACATTTTTTTAAAGAAATCCATCTGTATTCAAAACCACATTTATAATTAACTATGATTATCTAATTTAGATATGTAAAAAAAAATTAAAGTTTCCTTTTAAAGCAAGATTTCTCAACCTTACTGTACCTATGTTAACCCCTTTATCAATTCCTACTACTAGTTCACATCATTAATAAAATAATTTTTATTCATCCTTTCAAGTTCAAATGCGTCTTTTAAACTTATAGTGGATGATAATTGATGTGAATACAGTTTTTTTTCAAATACTAATTCATTAGATAAACTTAATTAATGAATAAATAGTAACAAACAAAAATATAATAGTCCAAAACCATAAATAGAGAGGAAAATGGAAAATTACAAGGCAAATCGCTTTCTAGTTTTCCATTTAATATTGTGATTCTGTCATATGTATATACATATTTTAATTATAATTATTTGATAAAAAGTAAATAAAATAATTATTTACTTTATTGACCTAAGTAGGAACTGACTGCATTTTTTTATTACTTGTTGCATCAACAATTTGGCCTTGATCTCACAAAAGAAATAACCATGGCTTTTTTCAAACCGTAATTTTTTTCGTTCCGGTTCAACTAAAAAAAATATATTCGTTCAGTTCCAGTTTTCGTTTTGACAAATATATCGGTTTTCGTTTCCGTTCCGAATGAATAATTTTATTTCATTTATATTCTTTATCTTGTATCATCTATATTTTTTGTTCATTAAACTAAATTAAATCTACCTAATCGGTTATTAGACCTAAATAGCATTGCAATAATTGTTATTCTTTTTGGTGTTTTCCATTACATATTATCCTATCAAAAATTAAGCTGAGATATTTTTATCCTCACAAAAATGACGCAAATAAACTGGAAAAAGTAGTGGAATATTTTTAAATAAAATCTACATTTCCACCAAAAGTTAGAAAAAAAAATCTATAAAAATTTATCTGCAATACCTGAAAGCAATTTCTTCATTTGCAAATGAAATTAGGCATCGCAATAAAATGCTCTTATTCATGCACTTTTTTCATAATAGAATAAACTACATTCTCTCTATAACTCATTTTACTTTCATCCATCACCAGATGGGCACAAAACTTTATTAAACGCACATTTTACCCCACGTATAAGTTTTGTTCCTGAAAGTAAAGTTCTTCAATTCATTTCTAGTGTGTTAAATCAAGCAAAATTCTATTAGAATTAATTACAATACAGAGCAATTCATTATTCTGGGTTATTTTAGTAAAACACTCGAAAACAATGATTCTTACACAGAAAAATAGTTCGTTCATTTTCACCTTCATCGAGCAAACATTACGGAATTCTTTCCATTGATGAATAATTTAACAAGTCTTTCCGAATATTAATATCTACAAGTAAACGGACATATCTAATAAAATGAAAGCGCTCCAATCTGGCAGCTTGTTCCGCGTAAGTTTTAATGTTATTATTCTTTACGCGAATCAGACTGAAACTTTTCTAGTGATCAGAAAGATTTTGATTTTTAGTTAAATCGGTAATGAACTCAACAATCTATGTAACATGATTCATAAAACTGAAATGCAGTTATAATATAGTTAATGATATTATTATGTGTAAATTGGAGAAGATAAAAATGTTAGCTAATGCATGAAATAATATGTAGCACCAGAGACATTGGCTACTGCAGTGCTTCTCAAACTTTCAACATTTGCAACCCAGGTTCAATCATAATTTTCCTCGCTCCTCGCTTCATACATAACAATGTATATAATCCAATAATATACTTTGACGCTAAATCTTACAATGCGATTTTAATTATAAAACGTACAAATTATCAAGATAAATAGTAAATTTTGCATATGCCAAGCCCAAAGGAGTCACTAGTAATTAGTAAACTTGTTTTTAACTTAGTGTTGATAAATTAGTTATCAAATGCACATTAAACAGTACTGATACATTTTTAAGTATCTATATAAATAAAAAATAGATGTTTGTATATATGAAATCGCATCACTCCAACACCGTTCGACGAATCACTATGAAAATTGGCATGCATATGTATATTTTTATGGAAAAAGCTTTTGTGATATCCTCTTTGTTGCAGCTCCCCACTAGGTGACGCTAAAACATATCAACTTCTGCACCGTTCAATTAATCGCCAAGTTGACAACATGGTCGCCAACTTGGCTCTATCGACAACATTTCTTTATTTTCCTATTGAACCGCCATTATAATACAAGGGACGGCGTTCTTTGCTAATATTACAATTTTAAAATGAAATAAATACAAGAGAAAGTAATATTAACGCATCAACAATCCAGATATAAATTTACATTATTTTAAACGTTCATTACACAAAATTTGTAACAATGTGTTACTTTTGCTGAGCTGAGATCAACTTAAGAAGGTGTTTTCAAAAATCGACCCACAAGAGAGTTATGGGGCGTTATAAAAAAAATCCTTTTTATCAGCTATTAGACCTACAAACTTAAAATTTAACAAACATTTTTTCTATTCTTTTGTTCACCTGAGATATGCAAAAAGCTTTTTTTTTTTGTTTTATTTGAAATTCACGTAAAATTAACTCATTAAAAACTTATTTATCCTTCAATTTGTATTGTTTAATTTTTCAATCCACCCGTACGAAGAACGGGTATACCAGCTAGTATTACATATTTGTAAATATGTATTTAATTTGTATTATGTCAGAATGTATTTTGTTTTGCTTCCTTTCGGTAAATTTATAATTTTTTTGAAATAATCTTTTATTATCGATATTTTGGTGCCCCCCCCCCACTTAGGGCTATCTCACCCCGCTTCCCATTTTAAAAAACGTTGGGTTACAAAGTAATCAGAATGTAAAATTAATAACCAATATTATTATAGTTAAGCAAATATATACCAGAATTTGATGAGATATTTATCCTTTTTGACTATGTTCATAATAATAAAAATATTTTTAAACATGAATTGTTCATAAATTTAAAGCGGCAGCGACTGTTACGTGATATAGAGTAGAAGCGACCGATGTTGTTTTTATTGGGACGTGAGTTCAATTCTGGTGCCACTAAAAATCAGTTTTTAAAAGAGTGGGTGCCCTTAAAATCTGTCGAGGGTTAAACATTTCTACACTGGTGTTCTACGGAAATTCGGAGAGCAAGATGTTACTTTATAATGGTTAAAAATTATATCGAAATTTACCAACAGTTCTTTAGTTGTTTCTCACTATGATGTCTGTAAATAATTGACAATTCATTTGTACACAAATTTTATGTTAGATATTCATTGAAAGCTAAAATAATTTCACATTGTGCTATAGACTTGTAACTGAGACTTTTTTTTTCTGAATGCGTCATTAAAATCTAAATTGCTTAAGTCAAATAATGTCTCATTAATTAGATATATATATATTAATATACTTATACATAGAATGCTAATGAAAAAAAGTATTATATGGGAAAAAAAGGTTATGCACACTACCACTGATTAAACTAAATGGCTAATTAGTTTGAATTTATAGGCTTAAAATAATTAAAAGCAAAAAATATTTTGTTCTTGCTTGAAACTTTTAACATGAAATACACAGTGCGGAAAATAAGTTTAAAGATTATGTCCATAAGAAGAAATAGAAGCAAGAAATTAATCCCTGTTTTGGTTTTTTATTCGAAATAGGACCCTCCTGCTTCAAGGCACCTGTTATAGTGATTTATTAAGGAATCGAACACCTGTTGTGAATCACTTAATGGAATGGCCTGCAAAGCATGCGTGGAAGATACTTGCAAGGTCAAAATATCCTCGAAATAACACCATTTTAATTTCATTTTAAATTTTGGCAACAAGGAGTATTTGCAAGGTCAAAATATCCTCGAAATAACACCATTTTAATTCCATTTTAAATTTCGGCAACAAGGAGTAGTCGCAGGGAGCTAAAGCAGATAAATATGGTGTATGACACACAGACATTTTTTTTTTGTCAAAAATCGATGAACAATAAGGAAAGTATGACTGGATGCATTGTTGAGTAACAAACACCAACTGCTTTCAGTCCGATATTCTGGACGAATGAGATGAATCCTGGTCATCAAACGACTTAAAACCGCTAAGTAGTACTCACCTGTAAATGTCTGTCCAGTTGGAACGAATTTTTATGGATAATACCCCTAGCATCGAAGAATGTAATAAGCATTATATTGATTTTTGATGAATTTTCCTTGCTTTTTTGGCTTACGGTGAATTTTCCGACTTCTTTTCGGTACTTGGTCGTTTTGTTTCAGGGTCATATTGGAAACACCAGGTTTCATCTTTTGTAACAATGGACTTCAAGAAGTTTTGATCGTTTTCAGTGGCTGAAATGATGTATCTTGCAATGTGCACTTCTCATTGTTTTTTGTTCAAGGGATAAAGTGTGTGGAACAAATTTAGCACACACTTTTGTTTTGCCCAAATCTTCATGCAGGATGTTTCGAATTGTTTCTTTGTTCATGTTCAAATAGTCTTTCATAATTCTTAATGACATGCAGTGATCGCGTTTGCCGTACTTTCTCAATAACTTCAGGTGTTTTAGATCACTACGCTGATCATCTTCTAACGCATCTCTCTTCCATCGAAAAAACATTTGTGCCACACAAAAACGTTTTATCTACTTAGACAACAGTTACCATAAAACATGTTTCATTAGTTGGTATGTTTCCAAAACACTTACCAAGGTTTGCGTAAAATTAGATTACAGCTCTTTTCTCCATCTTAAAAAATCAACATGAAAAAATGCATTTATGCATGAAAAATCACTTCTTCTCTCAACTACTTAACCCTTTATCTACCGACGGTACTTATGCCACTCACTTTAAAATAACATAGAATAACTATACTTTTAATAGCAGAAATTGCATTTTCAGCTGACGGCGTTTTCAGCGGATTCCAAAGATTATCATTTTAGTCCCGAAAAAATAGTAAATGTCAAAATTTAAGCGTCTTATTTTTTTTGTATGTTAATGAGGATCTTAGAAAACGATTTGACTCTTTAGTTTAAGTGAACAGTGTATATAATTAATTTTACGGTGGAATATCTTTAATTAACTAACTAGTTGTAACGGATTAAATTTCCTAAAGTTGAGTATTTTGTTTATGTATATCCCTTAATTTTCAATGTAGTGTGATCCCATAAAAATACTGCATGAAAAAAACTACAGTAAATCATAATGCGGTAGATAAAGGGTTAACCAAATGCCATCAACTTGTTAGCAGTGTGTCAGAATACCATGGACATTATGACGCACGCGCATTTACACTCAAGGCGTCATTACAGCCTACGCTCTCGGATGAGTCTTAAAACTTATTTTCCACATTGTGTATATTAATCTATATAACATATTTAATAGCATACCCCGGAACCTTATTTGTTACTGTTTGAATTCCATATAGTGTCTGTGTTCTAGGAAATAATTGAATGATATACTATAATGATAACACAAATATATAAATATAAAATTTAATTAAATTAAGCAAATTAAACTATATTTTTATGAATTTTTCTTCAGTCTTTCGGCAAATTAATAAGAAATTTTCATTAACATAATACGTTTTTGTAAATTAATTTAATTTCTAGGGAATTCACGTTGCTTTAATTGTATCAGATTTATTAATTTTTAACTTCCGTGTTGAAGAGGGGCTATTGCATTTTGCATAGTAAATTTTATACGAGCATTTAAAACGAAACAATTCATCACATTTATTACAATTTATGTGTCTTAATAAATGAATAAAATAAGCTTTTCCTTTTCAGGGTCAGCTCATAACGGACGTTTGATTTCTCCCAAGATTCGTCACTTCCATCCTAGATTACCATGTAGGTATTCCACTTTTTCTTAATAATAAACTTCAACTGTATTAATTTATGTACATTTTTATAAGCTAAGAGAGAAATTGAATGCATTACTTAACACAAAACACAATCATGTTCTTTAAATTTCTCATGAAGTGTTTTTCAATCTAATATTTTATCTAGTATTGTTTTGAATAAGGATATCACACACACAAAGCAAACGCGTGTTGTATAAATATACGAAGTAGGTCTCAAAAGTACCCGGACTGAGTCTATAACTTAAAAAATGTTACCAATTAAATTGCTGAAACACATCTTCCTTCTAAATAAATCCCTTGAGCAACAAAACACTTTTGTGATAACTTGTAATGATCATCGAAACATTTCAAGAATATATTTTTAGCCTTGTCCTTTAATCCAGCCAGCATTGCTCTTTTAATTTCATCTGCAGATTGAAATCGACATACTTCAAGCGACGTACCAATTCAGAAAATAGGCTTAAGTCACAGGGGTGAGATCAGATGACTAAGGAGAATGGGAACAAAACCGTTGTTTTAGTTTTCGCAAGAAAGTCGGTGACAAGGTGGGATAGTTATGCAAAAGCGTCCTCATGCGCAAGCGTATATGACTGCTCAGCTCTTTATTTTGATTTTTACTTTCGGATCAACTCACACAAACGACACAAGATGTCTACTTAAAGTTCTTTGTTTACAGTGCGTTTATCAGGGGAAAATTCTAGATGCATAATTTCCTGAATAACTCTAGCATGACCTCCAAGTTAGAATGATTTGGGCGGAATATATGCTTGCGTGGAAGTTGTGGTGATTTTCACGTTGTCGTGCACTCTTAGATTGTGGGTCGCATAAAAACTTCATTTCCCGTGTCCAGTAACAATTTTGTGAAGTCAACAGGGGAGATTAACTTTCCCACCGTTTCCATTGGAATGGATTTTTGGTCTTCGTTTAGCATGCTGGGAACGATGTGTTGCCACACTTTATGCATGTGAAGATTCTTTGTCAGTATCCATTGACATTTGAATGAAAATATATCAACTAATTCTGTGACGGGCTCGCGCGTTTTTTCATTAACATGTCATTTTGGGTTATTTGGGGCCAGAATAAATGTAGCAATTCTTTTCCAACCAACCCGAGAAGTAAAACGTGAAGGAATGTTGTAAATTAGGAAGCTTTTAAATAACAGAAGTTTAGAGTAAGCGAGGTGGCATTTGGGGAGTGTTATGTTAGTTCGTGGGGCAAGTGTGAAGAGTGTTTCAAGAAGTTAAGTGACAGTCAAGGGAAATTACCCGTAACACAGAGCCCTGAGTCAAATTGCATACCATTGCATGCCAGTGAACCGCAACTTCAGCTAGGATCGGATAGATTGAGGCTTCGTTGGACATTAAGGTAGGAGTGACCACTTAAATATTCGGATCTGTGATCGCATTGAAACTGAGCTTAGGCGAGTTAGTTATTGATAGTGGTCCAGGTTATGTTATTTCGGTATTATATATTGGGTCTTTAGCCACCGTAGATTCTCTCACATATCATATTATTATCTAATCTGTTATTGGTTTAAGTTAAGATCTTAATAAAGTAATATTAAGATTATGGCAGCTTCTAGTTCTTCATTTATTCCTACACCTCTAGCTCACGCTGGTAATCTAGGAGAAGGGCACCCAAGGGGGTTGCTCTTACAATTCTGCTGTCTGTGCTACAGTTTGAAGTCTGTCGGTGCGGGAATTCTGCAGATGTCCTGAGCGTTTGTCGTCTTCCGAATTTTTCCTGCTTTCTCTAAAACGTAAATACCACATAAAAGCTTGCGTTCGTGATAGTGTATCCCTGCCTTACATAGGCTTCAACGTTCCGTAAGTCTTCATAGCTCTTTCCCAAGTGAATACAAAATAGACTGATTCCGAAAACTTTTTAACCCTACCTAGTAGTTCGATATGGAAAGAGCGCCAGAACAAATGATCGTTGAAAGTTACAGTATTAATGCTAAAATGCAATGAAGTAATCAGCCCTTATTGAATTTACTGGAAACTTATTCTTAATGTATGTGAGAATCCAACTGAAATCTTCCAAAAGGTCGGATGCTTCAGATAGTGGAGTTTTTATTGGCGTGGTGTCTAGGGGTTTTTAGGGTGTATTAGTTAATTTTGAAATAAAATAGACAACATAGTTTAAGAAAAAACTGGTTGAAAACTAAATAGTTTATTATGAATTATAGGGGAGTTTTTATATGGGGAATATTTCAAAAGAATAGGAAAGTTAGATCACATTACTTTAAGGAAGGCATTTGAGATTAAATAGAACTCATTATGGTGCTATTAAGACTTACCGCCTGGCGCGGGCGAATGGCACTGATGCGCGAAATACAACATTTTCCTGAAGGGTGTTAGTGGGCCTCTGCCGAAAAAGGTTGATATCGGCGTTTTAAAAGGGACGCTAGATGGCGTTGATGTGGAATACTGTTATGATTAGAATTGCCGACCTATGAAATGGGATATGATCTAACCTTTTACAAATGGGATATCCTACATGTATTTAAAATTTTTTCGCAAAAGAGTACCAAAACAGTTTTTTGGAAACTTATTCTTTTAACTGTCAGCAATTTATTTTTAGTAAGTTAGTCGGCGATTGATTAATTCTGAATTAATAACATTAAAAATAGTAATTTCCTTCATGTGGTTTCATTGTGTATTAATCGTAGTAAACTCAAGAATATCATGATAATAATCAACATACTTTATATTTTAAAAATATGTACAGCTATACTTATCATTTGTAGAATTTTACCAAGAAGTAATCAAATAAAACTGTTACACAAAGTTACTTTAATCTCCATTGTTTGAAAGCTCTCACTCTTACAATTAACTTGTAAGCTGTACTCTTACAATTAACTTGTAATTAATTACTAAATAAACATTTTGTCGTTTTTTTCGTACACATTATTTTAACATTGAAAATTTTCATCGTAAACTATTTTACGTAATGTACATCTTCTGATAATAAAGTTCGGTGAATAGACCTGTAACATTAACGTAGATGAAATATTAACACGAAAGTTACCTTACTCTTTCTCAAAATAGTCACTTCCCGTAGCTATGCACCGCTGAGATTTGTTATACATGTCCTGAAAGATTTGCAAGAAGTCTTCTTTTGAAATGAAGTTCAAAAGCCTCTTCACGTTTGATTGGATGTCAGAAATATCGTCAAATCTCTTTCCTTTCAAAGCGGGTTTGAGTCGTGGGACTAGGAAGTCTGGAGGATTAAGATCTGGCGAGTATAGTGGATGTTCAATTTGCAACACCCCCTTGTTTGCCAGGAACTGTTTAAAGATATTGACTGTGTGAGGGCGAGCATTTTCCTGAACAAAAAACCATGAGCCTTGTTGTACGTACTACTCTACGTGGACGCGTTATGAAACGGGTTACAATTTCAATGTACGTTACATCATAACCATCTTTTGTGATTAATTTACTCACTTTCTTAATGTTTTCGTCATTGGCGGAGGTGGCTGGTATTTCACAACGGGGGTTGTCGGAAACACTTTCCTGGCCTGCTCGATAACGGGCAAACCACTCGTACAACCACTTTGAAGACAGTGCTTGATCTTCATAAACACGTACCAGCATCGAATAAGTTTCTTTTGGTGTCTTGCTAATCTTAAAACAAAACTTTAAATTGATCATTTGTTGGTTCATTTTGCTGTTCTCAGTTAAGAAACAACGCACTAAACAAGCACTTTCTAAAACAAGTCTTACACAGAACACAAACGATTCTCAGCTGAACAACACTTGCCGCTACACATGTGCAGCGTTTTATTTCGCCAGTGTTGCCAGATCAGCCGTTCTGACTTCATTCACTGAACTTTTTTTTTATCAGAGGTTGTGTATTGTAGATAAATAAAATTCTTTTAAACTTATTTTATCATTAGTGTTCCACCACAAATTTTGAAATCGTTAAAAGTGCACCTCAGCAGCAACAACAACAAAAAGGTTAAGAGTCACTGGCGTAGATAGTACGTATCTAAGTCTTGAAATGCATAATCGTCATATAATTATGCAGTTAATTTCAGATAAATTACAATTAATAATATAAAATGAATTTTAAACTGCTTCATTGTCATCATTATTGTAAAATAGTGAGTAGTTTGTGACAAGTTTTCTTAATTAACATTGTAACACATTAAATTATTTGCTGAGTTTTTGTTCTATACAAACCATTTCAGTACTTTACCATTTTATGTGAAGTAGTGTTAATTATTGAAAAAAAGAAAATTATGATATTTTTAATATCTCTTACTAGTTAAGCCATCATATCGCCATAGTGCAATAATATGTTGGGAAATTTTTATAAAATGTTGAATATAGTTAGAATTTTATATTTAATTGTGTTTTTTCAGACAGTGAATTTGGACAGTTAAATATAAAATAAGCTCTGAATATATAAAAGTAATAATTTTGTTTTGATCCCAACTCTCATAAAACATTTGTCCCATTAAATTTGTGTACGATTTTAACAAAATTTTAGGGTAATTTATAAAATGTATTAAAGAGAACCAACATTACTTGATTCTAGTTAAATAAAAAAAGAATTGTGCGTGTATTTTTTTTCGAAGAAATCATTCTGTTCTCATAATGTTTATACATTTTTACATGCTGTATTTAACTCAGTCTTTTAGCTAAACACACACGCACACTAAGTAAAATAAAATGAATGATGAAATGAATTTACGATAATTGTTCCTTGATGTTTATACAAAGGATAAACTAAAAAAAATCGCAACATGCATACTTTTATATCTATTGCAGTTTTAAGTATATTAACAACATATTTTGAATTAGATTAATTAAATTTTCTTTAAGTAGTTGTTACTTAATTTAAATAAAATCTCGGTCGTTTTATATCCAAGATTAAATATTTGGTTTTAGAAACAAAATAAAAAATAGCAATTGAATCATGTTTGAATGAATAAGTGTATATTATGTGAAAATAGAGCACACAATTATTTTAATAAATCTATCCTTTCCTTAACTACTGGGTTTCGTACTATAACAATACGTGGAACTGTTTGAACAAATAACGTGGGATTAAAATAAATATTTTATACCGTAACAATCCAATGATTATTTGTAAAAACAAGATCCAGCTTAAGCCTCTATTTTTCAAAATTCGTTTAATTATCTGGTAATTTATGGGAAGGCATTATTCAAAATAGTGATAAATTTGTTTGGAAATAAATTAAAAGCTTTTTTTTTCTAAAATAATGTAAAGGCTAATATCTATATTCTTGTATTAGTTTGTGTATGGGATTTCGTAGATTAAAAATAATTCATTTGTTTCCCATTAATTGTTTATTCATATTTTTTATACGTAAATATGCTTAAATTTATAATGCTTAGTTGGGTTGGATCCTAGCTGGGCACACCGCTTGGCGACAGAATGTTTGACACCAAAATTTTGGCGCCTAAGACCGTCAACCCCCCGATTTTCTTCGTTTTCGTCCATGAAGTCATTTTTTGAAACACGGGTTTTTGGCGCCATTTGGCGAAAAAAAATGGTGCAAAAACAGCAGTGAGTCCAGCTAGGATTTTACCCTTAGTTGAAAACAAAGTTGAAAAAGAGAACTATCGAAAAAAGCACATTTAAAATTATGTGCTAAATGTTCAATTTACGTGTGGTGATTGGTATCCTCCTATACGGAGTCGCACTAAAAAGAGATACCAGCTTTCGGGGAATGAACTAGGTCTGCAATGGAAAAACTCCAATCGGCAGCCCATTAGAAATAAAAAAAAATATTCAGTTTTTTTTTAAAAAAGGTATTTACATATGTGATCATTTGGTACTTTAGTTTATATACCTTCGACTGATTTTGCCAAATCAAAAGACATCGCCAGTTAAAAAAATATCGCCAAATGCTGACAGAATCGTTATTGTTTTTGAACATGTGCAGAAAATGTTTTCAACTATTATCAGTATTTCGCAGCATTTGATGACGTATTTTAATTATTAAACATCTACATACGTTACATCCCAAAAACATTCAGACGCAATGTTAATTTTTGATCAAAACTTTACATTATTATTTGTACGTTCTATTATTTAGCTATCTATTTAAATAATTTCATTAAAATAAATATACTGAAGAAATGTTGAGTCTGTTACCATTTTATTCCACTTTGAATTTTGTTTGTTAACCATTGTCACTTCGAATTTTTGCTACTAACGCTTAAAAGGGAATAGAATTTTAAATTATGTCTTTCCAAAAACTGTTTTTGCTTTAAAAATATTAATAGCTTGCTATCTTTTGCTGAATACTTTTTTTAATATTTCAATTCCTTCCAAGTGCTTACTATTTCTATGAAAATTTTTAAAACGTGTGAAACATACTTAAACACATTGTGAATAAAGCTTAATCTACAATAAAAAAAATTCTTGAAAACACAAGAAAGAGCACAAAGAGAACCATTAAAAGACCTTTAGAATAATAATTTAACATCTGTGTATTCAACTGTGTGTTCGACGGTATAATACTTACATATTACACCATCGAACGATTCTTTCAAATCAAAATTCATCGCTAAATGTCGAGATAGGTAGCCAAAAATGGCAATCGTACCCAATATGTATGTTCGTACACAATAATCAAAACAATGGCACCATTTGGTGATAATTTTTGAATTGGTTTATGGTCTAATACTATGGAAGTGACATTCCTTAAATTATACTGAAGTAAAAACAGTTTCACTATAGCCTTAAAAAAATTTAATCGTAAGAAAAAAGAACCACTGTAAATGTGATTCTGATTTATTCTATGGTTGTTTGCCCTTGATTTTTTTTATGAGATGCATCATTAAAGATATATTTGACCAATGGCAGCTAAAATGAGTAAAATGAGAGGATTAACTTTATCGGTTCATGATAATACAGTTGAATTTGTTCAACTATTTAAGCTATAAAAATATTATCAGCATACTGTACATAAATTCTGTAACATTAAACAGACATTACAGAGAATAAAAGTAATTGTATTGCAAAAGTATTTAGTGATATTTGTAATTTTTTTTCAGCATACGAAGATGACGATGGTGTTTATCATCACGTTAAAAACAAGGGACATAACAGGCGTAGTAATGGCCACGTCAAGTCTTCAAGACCAAAGTCTCCAAAAGGTAGGCTTTTGTTCTTTCTGTAATAAACCGTGGGTACTTGCGTATTATCGCAACAATCGCCAACTCTAGTAATAACTCGCCAAGGTGGCAATCCCGTTTTCCTATGAGACGTACGCGCTTAATTGGCAACCGGGTGCTTCGTTTTATACAACGTCGCCAGTAGGTTACGATAATACGTAAGTGCCAAACCATGTTTATAAAAAAGAAGAAAATATTAATATTTCAATGAAATATTTACCTATGAATGCAACTTATTTAATATATGATAGATTTTAACAGTAAAAAATTGATTAAATGAATAATGAGACAGAGAGAAGATAAGATTGTAATTTTTTAAAATTAATACTTAAACAACAGATGCAATTATTTTTACGCAAAAAACAAAATAAAAAATCGTTTACTATTTAAAAAAAAAAGGTTTTCCATTCATTTATGTTAAAATATACGAATTTAATTAAAAATTAATTATCTATATGGAAAAAAAATTCTAAAGAAAAATTGATAGAAGATAAGAAGAAAAAAAAAGCTATACTGTACACCTTATCATTTTGAAACCATAGAATTAAGTTTGATTTTAAAAAGATGAATTATTTAAGAGATGTATAAACCAAGTATCTGTTTTGTGTGAAGGAGGAAAACTGATTTTAAGAACTGAGTACGACTTATTTTTAACGTATTTTAAGGCAAACTAAAATTGGTTTCAAAACCACTAACCATTTGGCTGCGAAGAATCGCTTGTATGCAAAAATGCGGAGTAGCGTGATCCCGCGTCTCTTGCTTCGTACCTAATATACACAGATGCATGATCTTGTGACAGTGATGATTTTGGTTAGAATAAATCTCACATCAGTTGAAAGCATTTCTATTCATTTCAATTATAGTTTTTATTAATTTCATTCAGTTGTGTGTGGCTTTTAATAGTAAAAATTCAAACAAAATACAGTAATACGCAGTAATGCAGTAGAGCCATGGATTGAGGTACGTACATAAAAAAGGAGACAATGTAAAAAGATACAAAGCGTTTTGGCTTTAATTTATTTAAATCACATCAGATCTTTAAGGACAAAAGTAAATTTTTACAAAAAATAATATATATATATATCAAAATAATTGGCTCATTTTTTCTGGCGTACTACGATCCATGGCTTACCACTATGTTTTATTCATTTATTCATAGAAAATGAGAAAAAAAACCTTCCATTATTTTACAAGAATAATAATTTTTTTTTTCATTTTCTTAGCAAGTGTTATACTGTTAATCACAAAAAACACCATGCCAAGTTGTTATTCATCTGAAGTGACTATGATACGAGAAAGGATAACGAAGAGTATATACTAATGATATTGATAGAGTCTTCTGAGAGTTTTATTATTTTCCAAAAAATAAATAAATAATAATAACAAATACACAATTCATTCCACAATTTTAGCATATATATAGCAAAATTCTTGAGCACTCAAAAGGTTAATAATAAGAGTAATAAAAATAATATATTTTTGTTAAATTTTTTATAAATTCGATTCTTTAAAATTCTTTGAATTATCTATTTCATTAACCCTATGAAACATACTGCATTAAAATGAAAATAAAAAGTTAACAGAAAGTCTTAATTGATTTATAATTTGTTGTAACAACCTCTCCTACCAATCAGCAGACGATTCATACATATTTTTTCGAGAATAATTTTGATAAATATTCTTAGAATTAAAGTCTTCTCCGCTGGAATTAAAGTTTCCTCCAAAGTCTTATCTCGGAAAGCCTTCCCCAAAGCCATACATTCGGGTGTATTTGACGTTTCCTTTAAGTGTATTGCAATGATAAGAACCATATTTAATGCACACTTCTTTAAAGCCCTCGCATATTTTCAAATAATCATAACAAGAAGGAAATTGGAGATATTCGAAAATGCACTTCAATGTTTTTCTACGTTGATTATCGAGAGTAAGCAACTGTATTATTAGTTGGAACATTATCTAGAAGCATCCTATGAGCAAAAGAATTAAGGTACCAGACAGACTCATTAATGTATTTCTCCAGGGCTTATTTCAAAAGTCGGTTCCTTTCTGTAAACAAAAACACGCATAAACAACAGAAAAATAGCCGAGACTATTTATTTTCTGCCAGACTCAATCGATACCTAACTTTCGACCTATATGCGATAGCGTAGAAGAAGGGGGTTGGGGATGGAGAAGGTATAAGAGAGACTCTTGTCTTGTTTAGTATTTTTTTTTTCTTTTAGATATTTCGAATGCTTTCTTAATCAGGTTAACTTTTTCGTATTGTGTCTGCAGTTTACCCTAACACGCAAGCACAGATTTGAGTCATTTTGTTTTGTTGATATGTAAGTTGTTTTCTCCTTTAAGGGAGACAAAGAAAACAATTGATATGCCATTATGTTAAAAAAATTAGTGATGTTTGTAATACAAACATATAAGAGCCGTTACGTTTTAATACATTCTCAAAGAGGTTTCCTGTAACTAAGGTGACCAATCGTCCTCCTTTTATAGGTGTCCTTCCTCAAAAAGTGTCCTCTTACTTGTGTCCTCTTTTTCAATATGTTAAAACTTATCCGTTAATCACTATATTCGAGAGATGCTAGACACAGCAGAAGAGTTTATCAAAGAAGAGCACAATTTTTACCAAATATGTTCCCAATTTGCCGTAAAATGGCCTGAAACAAATATCACAGGAAATAACAGTTTACAATGGTGTATTTTGACATCATTGCAAGTAAATTGTGTAGATATAAAAACTGCGTTTTTATCGAAAGAAATGCCTTATATTAAAAGAGATGACAGTTGTATGTTTAAGAATGTTTTCGGCAAAAGTACGAGAGCCTGAACTAAATGCGGATTTTCAGACACATATTTTCAGATGCACATTTTCAGACAGAAAAATGCCTCAATTTTCATTAAAATTTGCTACATTATAACTCATACATCTATTAACAATATAGCGTTTCTAAAATTTTTTAATATTCCTTGAGTATTATTTTTTTCATTTTAACACGTGAAAGGACAGCTCATTTAACAATACGGTATAGGAGAAAAAACGCGAAACGCATTTTATACCAGAAGAAATGGCTCAGCTCTGTCAAAAAAGTGAAGAATAATAAAATATGTTGTTTTCTAAGAGATAGAGAGTGAAGCCAGAATATAAAATTAATTTTTGATTTCTTTTATATCTGAAAAAAATGTACCTAATTCGGGTCCTATTCTTTAACATTAACCGAAAACAGCCTTAAAGAAATCAGAAGACTGAATGATTATTTAAATACTGATAAATTAGAACAATGGGCACAAATCAAAATGTTGAAGTTGATAAAAGGTGAGTTGAAATAATTAACCATTTCGAAAATGAAGACATTCCATATGAAAATTTAGTTATTCTTATTGCATTTACGTTGTGCTGCCTTGGGACTAATTCAGAAGTTGAAAGAGTTTTTTCAGTTGGCAATGATTTTTGGATAAGTGAGAAATCCAGATTGAATGTTAATATATTAGCTACAGTGCTTATCGTAAAATTTAGTAAAAAGGATTATTTTTGCTCCAAAATTTCCAATATATTAGAAAATGATATGTCGACAGTAAAAATCATCACATGGAAAAATATTTGTTTAAGTAAATAATTAAAAATTAATGTTTATGAATAAATAAAATGTTTTATACATTAACTTTGTAATTTTTCTCAAAATTTTCGTCCTCTTTTTCATTGCAAAAAAATGGTCACCTTACTGTAACTGTGCTGAATGTTTCTAGAATTATGATTTTATCTCTTGGCCAGCACTTTTATCTGTTTTGGAAGTGGTATTAACTGAACTGTAGATTTCTAAAAATTTATATAGAAATTTTAAAAAAATATATAACAAATATTATCGATTCTCTTAGTGCATATTGGACATGCATTCTTTTTAATACTGTCATGCAATATGGTAAACCAAACAATAACATGGATGTGAAAGATACCGTATTTTATAATTTCAATTGTTTTAATCAAATTAAAATGACATAAATACACAAGTAATATAAGTAATAATTCCTACTTAGGTCAACAAATAAAAATTTTATTTTAATTACATTTTATTAAATAATTACAATTAATATAAATATGTATATACATAGGATAGAATCACAATATTAAGTGGCAAAATAGGAAGCAATTTCTCTTTCTATATATATTGTTGGGAAATTATTTTTGTTTGTGTTACTATTTATTCTCTATCTCATTCATAAATCACGTTCTCAGAAATTAAGCCATCCCATATAGGATACGAGCCCACGGCTTTTGCACTAGAAGTCCAATCCGCTATCCATTGAGTTACAGAGCCACAACGAAGGGGTTTTCTTTTTATATAAGGTATAAAATATTTTAACAAATAATTTTAATTGTTAATATTTCTTCATTTTTAAAAAATTTATTAAAATAAAGTGTTATCCACTATACAAGTTTAAAAAAATATATTTGAACTTAAATGAATGAATAGAAAGTATTTTAAAAGGTGTATATATATATATATATATAGTATAACAAAATAAAAGTGAAAAAGTTCTAAGATCTACAATGCCAAAGAATTACGAAATTGGAATTCATGAGACACAATAAATGTAGATGCAAAAAAGTCTTTTAACTAAACTGGAGACCTATTATGATTTCTAAAGCTGTCACTGAATTAGGCCAGCAATTTAGGGTTAGCAATGTTTTATGGATCCACCTTCCCCGTACAGCAGAAATTTTCGACATAATGGGAAAAAAAGAAAAAATAGAGCCATGTTGAAAAGTTAAGCCTATTTCTAACACGTGGATGATAAACCTGACAATATAGTAAAATGAAATGATGTAAAGAGAACATTAATGTGTATCTTAAAGAGAGTAATAATAAGAAAATTTTTCATAGAAAAAATTAGGATAAAAACTTACTTGTAAAAAATTAAACCATGAAGACAGAAAAGAAACCCTCTACGCAGAGGTCCAACACAAAATGGTGTTAAGATTGGAATATATATATATATATGTGTGTGTGGAGAGTGTGACCTAATAGTAGGAAATGAATAAATATCTGCTTACATCAAACTATGAAACAACATGTGGACATGGTAGACTGTTAAATATGGTCACGGATTTATGGACATACGAGCCTAAGTGCCAACATAGACCCGACGTGTAGAGGTGGGGGGGGGGGCCAATGCATGCTAAATCTGTCGATGTTTAAAGTCCTCTTGTTGGCATGCTGTAGAATTTCGAAGGGAATTGTCGTTTCTAGTGTCGTCCTCGTTACTTGATAGAGACTAAGAATTAAGAGATATGTCGTCAGCAGCTTTATTATTGATTTACATTGCTACGTTAATGAACATTCACTTGCTCACTGTAAGCAACTCGTGGGCTAATGGTAATGAACATTCTAACTCCGATCCTCAGTCAAGTAACGATGACGACACGTCTGAATTTATTTTTTTTCATTGTTAAAAGTTTCAAATACTTAATCATCGATTTATTTACTTCTTGATTTACGAAAAATACTCTAGCACAAAAATTACTGGCTGTCATGCCAATTAAATTAAAAGCATAGTCTTTTATTTTTTCTTCAAGTTCCATCTTGAAGTATAGATAATTGTCTATAGTATTTTAAATCGTTCATTTCATTCAAAGTCATCTCATAAGTTTGGTGTAAAATTCTGTAAATTGAAGTACAATATCAAGTGTTCTCCTCATCATTTGAAAATTGTCCAAAATTACGATGATTTGGAATACCGGTACTTTGATTCACCACTATTCCGTATTATTGACAGTATACTGCCTAAATGATATGTCGATAATGTGCTTAACTTGATAATACTACTATTTTTTCAATTCCTACTATTAGCTCACACTCTTTATTTATATATTTATTTATCTTGGAATTTTCAATCGTTAATAAAATACATTTTAAAGCGCTCAATTGAGCTGAAATGTTATATACATGATTATTTTGGATTACAATACAATAATTTAATAAAAATTAATTGATTAAAACTAATTATTTAAAGAATTACAAATATAGCTACGTTGGCATCATTTTTGGAATTAGCGACCCTTTTGGCGACTTGTGTCAAAACTTGAAAAAGATTTTTTTTTTTCACGCTTTAAAGCATTCATTTGAACTGAAATTTTATATACACGATTGTTTTTGGATGACAATACGATACTTTAATGATAATTAATAAAAATGAATTACCACTTAATGTTGTGACTCTGTCCTATGTATATACATATTTATATTAATTGTAACCATTGGATAAAAAGTAGCTAAAATAAAAATTTTCTTTGTTGATGGCAGGATAAATGCTCTATAATGCTAAACATAGACGAATAAACAAATCTGGTGAAGTATTGATTGTTGGATATAGGAAAAAGTTGTTCGCGCGCGCGCGCGCGTCACTTAAGTGTAAGTTCATTGGTTGGTTTGTCTCTTTTGCATATTCAGCAGATTTTTTGTGATTTTTTTATCCATAGATCACATCTGTGACGTGATTGGTTGTCAGCGGTAAGTGTTGCCACCTAAGAACTTGCAGGAAAATCTACAGCAAACATGTGAGAGTGAATGGTTATTCACTTCTGTGGCTAAAACGTGCACACTCTTTGACTCTTAATCCATGTCGTGTTATTTCCTATATCAGGGATGGCCAACCCGCCGCACGTGTGCCACAGTGTATTTGGAAAGTTTTTAATTAAAACAAAAAAATTTTTAGC
>BMAV01024035.1:8198-34531 GCA_019973955.1 Trichonephila inaurata madagascariensis | reverse complement strand
ATATATTAAATTTTTTTATTTTATAAAATACAAAATAATTACAAAAATATCATTTAATATTTAATAAACCTTTCATAAGTAAATTTATTTAATTTAAAAAATAATTAAATGAATTGAAGAAAAAAAGTTGATCGCGCGTGGAATAGAACCCTAACCTCCAGCATAGAAAGCAGACGATTTACCAATCAAGCTACGAACTCGTTGGGGAAAATTAAAATTTAATTGTATAAAAGCTAAATATGAATTTCGAAGGCTGATTTCTCCGAATTGACTGGCCATTCGACGGAGTTACATTGAGGGGTGAACACCCTAAAAGAGTACTACTATTACACCAAGTCTCGATCCCAAATGAATTTCCTTAGTCGTGCCCTCCCCTTGTGAGTTTTACAAATAGAACAAGTACAATTAGTTTAATGTTTGTTTTGAATTCAATGGAAAACACGTGTTTGTTTTTATCATGTGACTTCATGAATCAAGCCCATTGTACTTCTATTGGTAAAACTCAGATAAAATTTCAAATTTAATATTTGGGTAAAGATGTTTAAATGTTAGGAAAAAGAAATTTCTTCAAAAAGATTTTTTTTTTAAATTAAAAAAAAATCATATTTTATGTTTATACTTTTAAATAAAATGCATTTTGTATACATATGTACTTTTTAAGAGAAAGTTTCTGCAAAGAGCAAATCTTGGCAACACTGGAGCGCGTAAACTGATTAGCTGGAAACACTAGATAGTTTCTATCGCGTGACCATGACGTTGCATGAGTTTTTGAATTGACTGGTTAGAATCACGTGGCTTTCACTATCATGTGACTATGACGTTACATGAAGTGAGTCCATTGTTCACGATCTATAAGTTTCAAAGCTTGTACATTATGTCATCCAGGTATATTGTCCAGCATTTTTAACAAATTAATTTTGGCAATGTGCCACTTATTTGCAGAATGCCATTTCAAAATAACGATTTTATTTGATGAAAAGTTACTTTGGCAACGCTTGACCAAATAATGTCATTCAGACTAATGCATAAGATAATTTATCAAATAATTTATTAATTTCTTTTGGGAAATGTAATATCTTGTAATAAGCCAAACGTATTGAAGTATAAATGAATAAAGATATCAAATTAACAAAACACTAATATATTCTTTTGTGAATAAATTATCTACCTTTTTTATTTAAGTATATTGTTCATTAAACAAATACTTGTTTAAATACCCGAGAAATTGAAAAGTGCTCAATATTTTATTGCAATAAACTTAATATATTTAAGTCTGATTTTCAAATATCTGCTCATTGAAATATGTCTACATAGTGTTAATATAAATTTGATGAATATATTCCTACTTCGTAATGTTTAAACTATTTATTCAAACGTTTCGCTTCCTAAAATTTTTGATTCCTTATGTTATGAGTAATAACTTGTTTTACGTTATCTGTAACTTTATAATTTTGCATTATCCTGTTATAAATATTTGTATCATCCACTCACAATTTCACGATATGCTCTACCGGAAAAATTTTTAACTATTATACTAATAGTATAGATGACAAGTTAATACATGCTCAAATACACTTTCTCCTACATAACATTTATTTGCATTACTGTAAACATAGAAATACTTACACATAATAATTCAATACTTTTCTATTTCTCTCTACTATTAGTTCACTCTCTCCCTATATATATATATATATATATATATATATCTTGTATAAAATAATTTCGATTCATCCATTTAAGTTCAAATTCATTCAACTATTAATTTATTTATTAAATTCACAAAAATGAATAAATATTAACAAAAAAATTAATTGTTCAACACCATATAAATAAATAAAACACTTTCGTTGTGGCACTGTAGCGCAATCGATAGCACTTTGGACTTCTAATGCAAAGGTCGTTGGTTCGAATCTCACTCGGGATGGCATAATTTCTGAGAATGTGATTTGTTTTTTACAAAATACTAGTTTATTAAACTAATTAAATTTAATTAATGAATAAATAGTAACACACACACACAAACAAAAAATAGTTCAACTCCCTGTATAGAAAAAGAAATGGAAAATTGCAAGGAAAATCGCTTTCTATTTTGTCACTTTATAGTGTGATTCTGTCACATGTATATATATATTAATTGTAACTATTCAATAAAAAAAACTAAAATAAAATTTTTCTTTGCTGTCCGAAGTAGGAATTGACTTAATTGTTTTACATTACTTATTGATAAATATAGTTAACCTCGAGTTATATTATATGGGTGAGTCTTGATGGCATAATATAGTTTCAGATCCGCTGTGTAGAGGATCTGATGCACATTAGATCTGAAGGGCTGTGGTAGCCCAGTGGTCGACGTATCGGATCATGGCAGGCATGTCATGAGTTCGAGCCCAGTACCACTAAAGACCCGCCGTGTAGGCAGCGATGCACGTTAAATCTGTCGAGAGCTGAAACATCCTCCCGTTGGTGTGGTGTGGTAGGAGAGGGGCTGCCAGCTCAGGTGTCGTCCACGTCATTTGACCATGGTTCAAAATGACGTGGTCCGTCACCAAAAGCCCTCGTATAGCTGAATTGTGCTGTGTTAATATTTACTCACTCACGCTTATTATATCTGCAGAAACTCAAAATCCTCAAGTAGATGGGGGAAAGCAGAGAAAGGAGAGAGAGAGAGAGTGCTAGTGTTGTCCTCGTCAATTAACAACTATTCAAAATTATGAGGACCGTAGTCAAAAGTCCTCGCGCAGCTTCAAAGTGCGATGTTTATAAACAATGAATGAATCAATCCAGTGTATATAAAATTATTTCATTCCTAGTTAAATCATGAGTTCACTGAAACTTTTCACGGAAATTGAGTTAAATGAAATGTAATATTTGGTGAAAGTTAGTTGAATACGTTCTTCCGCTGGAAAGAAAAGTTTACGAATATTAATGTTCAGACTTTCTGGATAATGATAAATCGATAAGTCATTAATATGCTATTATCTATTTGATCTTTTGTATGATGCAAACAAATCACAAACGATGAATGAAATGCTTATAACTATTTTACTATCAAAATGGACAGTATGTAGGAAATTGACCTCATAATTAATAAATATAGTGATTAATTTTCTGCTTCTTTTTCTTTTTTTGTTTTCTTAGATATTTGATATTTATGACCTAAGTAATGAACGGCTAAAAATTTGCGTTCGTAAATTCATGCTTAATTCTTATAGGGGAAGGCGTTTCACAAATATATATTTAAAAACAATTCTTATGACCTATAATTGTAAGAGGTGTTTTCCAAGTATGCATAGGAATATATTCATATCTAGGAATAGATTAGCCACATCAAAAACCTGTCTGCGATAAACCTGTCTAAATCGTGGACGGTATGTCATTAGTTCAAGGCTTGTGTCACTAAAGACCCTCTGGGAAGAGGCGACCATTTTTACATTAACCCTTTTATGGTACATTTATTTCTCTTTCGAAATTCTCGCATTGCTTATGTTTTATTAGCAGTTGTACAATAGCATTTAAGGAGAGAGAGGAAGTATTTTTTTATTTTGCCGAATTGTATGTTTACATTTAAATTTTACGGGTTGGAAAAATACTTCCCAAGGGATCATTCACCGTCAAAAAGAAAATTTAATTTAATGGTGATTACTTGCCATGAATTGATGAGAAACATGTTGCAATGCATAAGGGAACATCACATTTTGCACACGAGAAGCGGGTTCTTTTTTCTTGAACCTTTCTCCTACATTTCCTACACCTTCTATAGTTGGAAATCATCTTTGGCATATGATTTCTCACTCTGGCTAAACGCACATCATCCGGAGCGTCACACTTCTTTTCTTAGAAGCTAATAGGACGTATTTTTCTTTTTTTTCTTGTGGAATATCCGTTTATTAGCTGACGAGCTGATGCCATACGGAATGCTAGCTGGTCTAACCTTTTTTTTTTTCTTTCGTTCACTTACCACAGTATGAAACTATTTATGATGGCAAGGTCAATATAAGAAAATAAAATATACGATGACATTACTTCATAGATATTCTTATTTGGATCTTTTTTGATAGTAGCGATCAAGCCCTCACATGACATCATTATATACAGCGCCAACTTTTGGACAAGGTCCTTCTTCTTTAGTACCATCTTTTTCTGTCACATTAACAGATGACATAATCGCTTGATTATGTGCAGTAGCACAAAACTGAAACAGGAATTAGTCTTCCTATCGTTATAATAGCAAGGTATATAATATTATAATGGGTTTTGTGCTTCTTACAGAGAGGTGTTTTTTAAGAGCATATAGATGGGATGTAGTCTTCCCTAGACCTACAACAGAGTTAAATCTGACGAGGCTCAATATCATGTCATTAGTGTGGTGTGGCAGTTAGTAGAGAGATGCCAGCTCAAATGTCGTCCTTGTCACTTGACACAAGTACAAAATTGCGAGGTCCTTCAATATTAGCCATTGTGTTGCTTTATATTGCGACGTTAATATTAACTGTCTTTCTACATCAAAAATTTCCGAAAAATATAAAATTTACGTGTCTTACAAATGCTATACAAGCATTTACACTTAAAATGCTTTTATATAAAACGTTAGAGGAAAAACATGTATCGATGTATGCGGAGCATTTTTAAACCAAACACACAAAAAATCGCATTCCACAAAATATTATACTTCTGATAAGTACCACTATGAGACATAACCAGAAATGATATTTTTATATGTATGAAAAAGAATATATAGATCCCCCTTCTTGTTTCTGCCGAACTATCTTTTCTTGAATGATTCCGGCTAGCAAAACTAAAATCCGGTCGCTCTGTAAAAGAAAAAAAAACAAAACAGTTCCGCATGTTTTTCGGTACTTTAAAAACTCCTAAGCAAAAAATGAAGTTGGTATTTGCCGAGAAAAAGGAAGAATAAAAACCAAATGTTTATTTTTCTCCCTGGTAAATATTCAACTCCCAAGGATATTTTCCGAACTGAGAAACGTCCTTGTCTTATGCTACATTATCTCCCGATATTTTTGAAACAGTCGGATATGCCCTTGATAACCGTAGCCAAATGAGAACTTGCATATTGAAGGAAAACGGAAGAAAATATTCACCCAGTAATGTGAGAGAACCTTCTACAACAGAAAAGGCGCTCTGACATTTATTTCCATCTACTTAAACAACAACAAAATATTTGAGAAAGCAATGGTTTTGTATTTTTTTGTTTGTTTGAGTATTTATGAGTTGTGACTGTATATCCTTTTCATATGGGTGTTGTGACTTGCTTCGGAAAGAATAAATAAAAAGAGCAGAAAAATTCCTCTGATACACAGATCGGCATTTCATCCAACGTTGTATTTGCATCTGATGTCTGGATTATGATAATATTCTAAATGTCCTCGGCCATTGTTTCTTAGATGTTTCGCGTCCGGTTTGTATATGATGTTCCAGCGCCTAGATGGAGTTGCTTTTTGGAGGTGAAATGGTTGTTTGGATTTGAGTTTGAATAAATGCACGGCAGGAATTGGGCAGTCGTTTCGACTTAATGTTTCATCGTTATGTGTTCAGAATTTATGAATTTAAATCGCATGCGGTGTTTAATTTTGCGGATATTTTATAGCATCTTATGTGTAATCGGCGTCAAAGATATTGAAAGGGGAAAATACAAAATTCAAATGGTTATGATCAACACTTAAGAAGACAATAAGTATGGGTTGTGGGAGATATTTCAGAAAAAGAAACTAATGCTATTAAATTGTACCATTAACATCAGTACAGTATTGCATTTTTAACCCCTTAACTGCAGGTGGTGCATATATCCGCCTAGTTGAATAGTTGCGTTGTGTGCACCAGACGTATATATACGCCTTTCCTCAATACGAATATTCTCTTTGCGCTGCTGTTAATAAAACTATTCCAAAAGATTTGGAATGCAATAAAATGACATTGAATGCATTTGTAAATTATTTACTTACTGCAGAAAAAAAAATTGCATATTCGTGCCTTTTCTCCCTCAACCCCCTCCAATACACATGCATATGAAAAACGGTAACACTGGGGAGAGAAACGAGTACATTTTAATCGGTAATAAAGGGGTTAAAGCATGCTTGCTGATGAAATATTAGTCAGCCTAGTGGTTATGGTCACGAACTCGGTGTCACTGAAGACCCGCCGTGTAGAGGGAGCTGTTCCACACTAAATATGTCGTCTTCAAAGTCGTCCCATTGGCATAGTGTGGTATATTGGAGAGGAGAGTGCCGTCCTTGCCCTGACCTTAGGTGTCGTCCTTGTAATTTGACCGACGTGCAAAATTACCAAGTCCATCGTCAACAGCCATCATGATGCTTTATAGTTTAATATTAGAACAAACCTCACTCACTAATAAAATGGCAATATTATGAAAGTTGCTTTTGTGAAAAATTCACGAAGAATCATGATTTTAAAAAAATGTAATTAATTTTAAGCTAAATATATATATATATTAAAATGGAATACTAAGTATTTAAAAAAGTACATTTGTATCTATATATTGATACTTGTAGATAGATGTAGATATATAAGTGCAGTAACAGACGAAACGAATTTATAGCACAAGTTGTAAGTTAGAAGTATAATGTGTGTTCTTGAGAAATATTCCAATAAGTATAGCATATAATTTATAAAATGAAGAAGTTAATAAGACAAAGGAGAGCACCAGAGACCGTAAATTTGTAAAAAACATACCTCCTTTCCGTTTTCAAAATTTCCATTGAATAAACCTCTAAGCCAGGGTAGCCAATTGGTCATGGCTACGAACTTGTATCCAGCGTTATATCTGGGAGTCCTACGGAAGACATACCTATAGATGAGTTGATATACATTAAATCTGTCTAGGTTGAAAGTTCTTAAGTTGGAGTAATGTGGAAGCTTAGAGATTAAAGTTGACAGGTATTGTCCTTGTCACGAGACGGTAATTAAAAATTAAGAAGTCCGTTACTAATACCTTCTTATTACGTAGAAATGCGAAGTCATTAGATATTCATTCAACAAATAAGGGTAAATATAGACATAGATTAAAATTACTTTTATGTTTGTAAAAATATTCGTATTAAAATTTTTAAAACATACCTTCTTCTGATATAGAAGTAAATTTGAAATCGTATGCTTTCTTTGCATAACGTTGCAGAAATGTACCCAGATATTTGGAATATGCTTTAATTTTAATAATGCACTTAGGCTTTTATTTTCCGACAAATATAACATTTTTATAAAACTAATAACTTCTTGTCAAAATCAACCCATTTTCTTCTGATATGAAGTGTTTTACATTTCATATTTTAGAATGTAATAATAATTTATTATCTCATTTATGCAAGAAAGAGAATGATAATCTTTGAAAGAAAAGTATGATAAACTGATGGATGTATTGTAAAGAATTTTTTAGGGAAAAGCAGATAAGATTTATATCAAAAATTGGGAGATTTTACTGTCTAACAATTGAACAAAGCAACCACTTGGTGCCAATGTTTTCTAAACAAAATGAAAAAAAGCTTGACTAAGTCACAAAGATAAAGTTATTTTCAAGCTAAATTTCTTTAAATTTTAAAATTAAAAATTAATTAATCAATTAAAAATTAAATTTTTCGAAATGCAACAAAATGTGTACAATAAATGAGGTTAAGATTGAAGAGAAATTCAAACTAAGCTTATGATACATTTTTTTTTTTTTTTGAAATTGTAAAATATTGTAGAAACCTTAATGTAGTTATTTGCAATGGATATTACTTTAACTTTTCATTAATAATATTTTCTTACGATAAATTTATATTTGAAATGGTAATGTTATTTTTGACACCTTGGATTATTAATTAAATGCTGCCAATAATCAATTCAATTGATTGTTTTTTTAATGAAAATAGTTAGCTATCACACTTGACTTCTATGTGTATTAAAAAATGTAAAACGATATCTTCAAATACAACATTTGAGTACTTCGTTCTGAAATCTTTCATGCATGGAGATCACTTTAAAGAACGCATTAATTAAAATGCACCTGATAATTAAAATTGATTTTTAAGTTTCCATTTTAATCCTTGTAACATACAAGAGTTAAAAATATACTTGTACTCGGATAGCAGTGTATGTATTTTCTTTGATAATCATATTAATAGGTATGAAATTTTTTTTGCAAGAAACCACACTCATTTGACATTTTGCAGAATGTTTTATTAAATATTACTTTAGTATTCCTTTAATGTCTTCTGAACAACAGACATACATATTTTAACATTCACAAATTTATAGTCATTATATACATTCTTATTCCACTTTATTTTAATTGTTCGATTGAGAGATAAATAATAAATGAAGTCTCCTTCAAACATTTCAGTTCAATGAAACAAGGGAAAATTTTGAAATGTTCGAATGAACGAAGAGAATAGAAATAAACAATATGTATACAAGTTGAGTAATATTTTAAATTAAAAAAAAATATCTAAAGTTAGTTCAAAGGGTTGATTTTATTTCAACTCGTGGAGAACGAAAATGCTTTAGAATTTCCATAGATATTTTTAAAAGTCTTTCTGCTTTGAATATTCAGCATTTTGATGAAAAGAGGCATTTTAATTGAATATTATCTCATGAGAAAGTGAAACTAATGCAGTTGAAATGCTTTGAACTCTTTGTTAGTTTGAAAGCAGTAAAATATAAGCGGCAAATCAAAATTTCAAAAATGAGCTTTGTTTTTAAAAATATATACTCAAAGATATAATGAAATTAAATATTTCCGTACTAATCCTATTGAATTAAAAATTAAAAATGTAATTTGAACTCAAAGTTCACAATTAATTTCGAGAAAAAGGATTCAATCAACTGAATTTAAGAATATTTGTATATAATATCATATGCACACAAAAGTATCAAAGCATGTTATCAAGTATATAATTAAAAATTCAAACCAACTTTTAAACACATTAAAACAATTACATACCTCATGATAAAACATTTTGAAAGCAACTAAAATAAATTTCATTTTTTGATGATTACTGTGAACAAACAATTTAAAATATTCCATAATCACAAATTTAAGTTTCTATCTTAAATATTAATATATATAATCTTTGGCAAGCAAGATAATTTAAAACCTAACACTAATTTTTATCCACAATATATTAATTTAATACAGACAAATAGTAACAACAATGAAGCAAATTTTTTTGATATAAATATCAAATTAAAAGGTAATGTGTTACTAATTTTAGTGTAGTTACTAATATTTCTGATAAAAGAGAAGAATTTAATTTCAATAATATAAAAGTTCCTCGTTGGGAGAGTAACGTACATATTTCTATATTCAGAAATATTGTTATTAATTATTATCAACGCAATAAGTTTCTAATTTCAAGAAAAAAAAATCGGAGAAAATAAAAATTTATAAACATTTCACTAAATATTGCTTAATTCAGAAATACCCAATCAATTTTTATTAATAGTTATTTGAATAAAGAAATTCTAAATAGTAAGGATTAAAATTCCTTAGAATAATAATAGTTTATTTTTATAAAGTTAGCATTTTCCCTAGATATAGTTACCTCCATATTATAATATTAGATAAAATTACTTATTGTTAGTTTTTAGTTTATATATAACTCTAGTGTCATTAAAGTTATGGTAGTTTGTAAACTCTCTTTTAAATTTTTATTTCTTTTTTTTCTTACTTTTGTTAATTGTTACAATTCAGCCATTCCCATGCTTTGAATTTCAATTTGGGTCCAGAGTCTAGCAATAACTTATTTTTTGTACTCAGATTTAGCGCGGGCTCTGCATTTTTGAATGCAAATTTTAGGTAAGTCAGTTACCTTTATACCCAGTCGAAACATTATGAAGATAATTAGCTGAAAATTTTGTGAAAATTGTGAAAATATCAAAACACCACTTTTGGAAATCAATGCATTTTAAAAACCATTTAAAATCATTTATATTAATATAAAAAGTGCTAAAGTGATTTTGCGTATAGTGCCTAAGATAAATTGTACTATGTTTTTTAAATAAATTATTCATATATTTTGGAGCATTTTAAAATGAATTGTAGTGTAACAGATAATTGTTAAAATACTGAAAATTCGTTCCTAATCAAATTTGGTTCTGTGTAGAGTGGTACAATTCTGTGTTACAAACTTGAAAGCTCACATAATCGTCTGAGCTGTATCTCGGGGTGTTTTGTTTTTGTTGACGGAAAAGTTTTATTTTAGATTTGGTCAAGAGTCAACAAAAACCTTGCAGTACTTGGTCGATAAATTAAAGCTCAAACTTGGAACTCTGGGTGTGTTTGCCTACTAAAAACAAGTAATATAAAAATAGTTTTTAAGTCAATTCCTACTTAGATCAACAACGAAAAATTTTATTTTAGCTACTTTTTATTAAATAATTACAATTAATATAAATATGAATATACATAGGACACAAGAATCACATATTAAGTGGTAATTAGTTTTTTTTAATTATCATTAAAGTATAGTATTATCCTTTTAATTTCAGTCCAACTGAATGCTTTAACAAGTGAGAAAAAACCTTTTCAAGTTTTGACACAAGTCGCCAAAAGGGTCGCTAAGTCGCCAACGTGGCTGTATTTGTAATTCTTTAAATAATTAGTATTAATCAATTAAAATTTTTATTAATTATAATTAAATTATTGTATTGTCATCCAAAATGATCCTGTATATAAAATTTCAGCTCGATTCAGCGCTTTAAAATGTATTTTATTAACGATTGAAAATTCCACCAAGATAAATAAATATATAAATAAATAAATATATAGAGACAGTGCGAGCTAATAGTAGGAATTGAATAAAAACGGCACTACAATCACAAGTGATATGTTGAGGGCCTATTTGACTTATTTAGAGTTTCTATATCCATTAAGTTCAATTCTGACCTTAACCCCAAAATTTATGTGCATAAAAACTATCCGACTCTCTGCTTCCACAGACCATATGATGTTAATCGGTTCTTTCGTTGGGACCTTGAAAGAAACCTGCAGAAAATCCGTTCCATTAGTATGGTTTGACGAAATGTAATAAGGAATAATGAAAAGTGCTGAAACATCTGTTGAAGTCGCCTCAAAGTCATTTCGTAGATTCTTGAGAAGAATTTATGAGCGATGAAGCATTTAAAAATGCTACCATCTACATCAGGGGTGGGCAGATTTTATTATTCCAGGGTACGGGCTACTTCTGATTTTTTCAAGGTGTTGCGATTCACTCAGTGTTGGTGGCGCACGTAAGGGGGGAGGGGTCCCCGGGTCTGGACCCTCCTTCATAACCTTTTATTTTTTTTCCCCGATTGATTGTAATCCCGTGTAGAAAGATCGTAAAATGTAATTAAGTATTTGTTATTAGTATTTTTTATTAATTTATGTTAATTATTTATTCAGTGATTGATTTTTTGCTGTTTTTTGTTACCAACAATCGATCAAATAAAAAAAAATATACTTGGCTACGTATTGGGGTATGATACGAGATTGGTAGACCTTCGACCCCCTCTTCATGAAAAATTCTTGTGTGGGCCACTGCCCACTGTCGTAGGTGTGGTGAGGTAGGAAAAGGTTATTATTATAATAAATACGGAATATGTACTTACCTTTCATTACAACTCTTTTAAAACCAGTGTTTAGATCAAAACGCAAGATACAAAAAAAAATAACAATAATAGTCACAAATATAATAATATCAAATTATGAATTTATTATGAAGCAATTCACAATTCAAAATACATTAAAAAATAAAACATTTTGATCTAAAGTTAGTTTTTGTTGTTACAGTCAGTAGAAGACTTATATAGTCTGCATAGTGTCATCCAATCTTAAATTTTCCGTATATAATTACACCTGATAAAATCTTCAGGCTGTCACCCCAAAATGTCTTGGCAATCCACCGGTCGATCGCGATCGACGTAATACCACCCCGGATTTATATCATATAAGCTATGGTTAATATAGTGAAGGAAGCCTCTCCAGTTATTTGTGATGCAGCTGTAATAAAAAATTGAATACATATATTTATGTGTGTGTATTGTCAGTAGAAAAAGAACAAATAAATGATTTTAAAGAAAAAAATGTTGAAAACAAGATAATGAAAGTTATTGACCCTTATCAAGAGCTTCCATTGTATCCCTTAAACACAATAGTAAATCACAGTGAAGTTGAAATGATGACGCATATACGCAAAAGCGTCACGAATTCTATGTCACTGTCTGTCAATGCCACGAAATTTCCACTCGGAATTGTCAGAATGATTGATCGCTTCAATGTCGTTGCGGAATTTCGCACTAATTACTACAATGCTAATGCAGCTAACATCTATATTTTTTTTTCATTTAACTTTTAGAAAATGAATAAAATTGTTCAACTTATTATTGGATAAGGAAAATACAATAATCTGGTTTTGATATCTAGTTTCTTTCTTTCGAAATGTATGTGATAAAATTTATTTCTAATAGATCTGAAACAAATCACTGTAAAACGAGTATTAGGAGCTGAAGAATTTAAAAAAAAGTAGCTTTATAATTTATTCTTCTGATTTTTATTATCTAAGCACCATTTACAGACTTTATTTAAACAGCACTTGGGAATATGAAACTATTGTCATGAGTAAAGTTTGACATCACAATGATTCGTCTCCTCAAATGTTTAAATAAATAATTAAAGTGGATTTTTAGCCCTTGTTAAAATAAATATAAATTATAAATTATATTTATTTTTATATATATATTAAAATCTATATTATATCTTTTTTTTTTTTTTATATATATATATATATATATAAACGGTTCCTAGAAGTATGAATTCAAATACTAATTATTTTGGCAAATTTCACTTCATTTTTATGTTATTCAATGAATCATGTGCAAAATTAGGGCAAGGTTATTATATTTAAATTTCAACTTCTTCAAAATGCTATAAAAAAACCACCAGTTAGAATGACTTAAAACGCGTAAAAGATATCCTTGAAAATGAAGAAAATGGTATGACATTTGTAACAATTCCAAAATATGCCAATGGATAACGCTTTGAGTGGCATAACGAAATGGGGGCCATTTACGAGTAGCATTTTGAATCGAATTGTGAAAGCTTAGGCATAAGTGACACATTAAGGTATCCGACTACGTTCGGAACCGTCATTTTAAAAAAGCGCATAAATGGATAATTTTCATGATATTTAGTGTCACTTAGATTAGAATACATGTATAAAATTGTTTTAAGGACTTTTTGACGAAAAAATTATTTAAATACAATATTTTGACAAAAAATGAAAGAATCTTTTTTCAAAATATTCTCCTTTTCTGAAAAAGGCTTCTATTACAATAATATTTTGCCCTTATATAGCTCAGACCTCTGTACAGAGGCTCAACTATGATTTTTGAAAAATTCACATTATTTTCAGAGTTAAAACCAATTGAAATAATTATCGTTTTCTTCTTAAAATTTCTCCCCTCTGTTGTCGTAAAACATAGATAAACCCACTTCTAAGATATATATTTCAAAAATACCAGTTGAGCCTCTGTACAGAGGTTTGAGCTATATGCAGGCAAAATATTATTATAATAGAAGCTTTTTTCACAAAAGGAGAATATTTTGAAAGTGGGTCATTCTACGTCAATTGTTTGTTAAAATATTGTACTTAAATAATTTTTTATTGTAATAATATTCTTAAAACAATTTTATATACATTTTTTAACCCAAGTGACACTAAATATCATAAATATTATCCATTTATACGCTTTTCAAAATCAAGGTTCCGAACGTAGTCGGATACCTTAAACTAACTGTGTTGTTCAATGTGTATGATTACTTCGGTTTTTTTTAACGGCAAAAAAGGATTTACAAGTCATCCAACATGTGTTGCATTATTAGTGAAAAGCTAATACACATATCTTGCCTTTGGATGGGGAATGTAATTTGCTATTTGTGCTACCGGCTTTTAGATGCGTAGAAATTAAGGAGACAAAATTATTCTTTACTTATTTTGTAAGGAATTTGACAAACTATTAGACTTTCAAAAAATATCACAGCGCTTAAAAATCCCGATTATGATTTCCTTTTTTTCCTTTTTCATCGAAATGAATTACCTGGTACCACAATGTGAATTATCTCATTGAAGTTAAGTTATGAGTTATTTAAAATGAACTACTTCGCAAAGAAAACAGAGATAAATATTGAAAAATTAAGTTACTTTGTCGAAATTCGTTAGAATTTATTTTGCGTGCAAATCATTTTTGTATTTCTGGAAAAATCCTCATAGCTGAGAAGCTCTCGAGTTTGCCATTCTATATATTCAGAAAAGCGGTATCTCGACTATAAAACCGAGCACTTAATGGCAAGCTGGTGCTTAATTTTATGTTTTTAATCCTTGCTTCTTTTTACGTAGTTTTATGTCCTTCCCACACACACACAGTGCCAGATGTTCCAAGTATTAGGCAATGCAATTTTTCGCTTTGAGAAACCTTTATTGCCGTAAATTAAGCGAGTGGATTTATAAATTACGCCAGCAACTCACGTAAAATATGGTAATTTCTTTGGCTGCCTCAATGGGACTGAGGCAGCAACAGGAGATGATTTAATTTCAGACCTAATACTTTAAGGGGTAATGTTAAAAATTCTTATTTCTTCTGTATAATATTTAAAGCAATTGGTTTAGTAAAACAACGCATGCTGTAATTTTTATAACAGCACATTTAAGGCAATAAAGTATGAGGGCAATGGTAAATAGTTTCCAAAGTGAAAAGGCCCCATTTTAAGAGCTTTTTACTTAAAATAACGTTTTTTAGACTTAAGACACTTTGAGATTTTATTTGAAATTCAGAAATATTAATATTTATGATTTTGTTTATTTATATTCCGAAATTACCTTGCGCGTTTAGATAAATTTCTACTTACAAAACTATTTTCACTAAACCTATTTAGAATTTTATGGTGTAACAATTCCGAGCTCAATTTCTTTCACCGTATTTATACTCTTTACAGACAATTCTGTCATTAACATTCAAATTCTTTTACAAAGAAAATGGTAATCAGAGTCAAATATTTTAAATCCATTTAGATATTTTGAATTATTTAAGTGATATGCATTACTTTTATACTTCATAGATCGACCTTCATTACATGTCACAATAAAGTAGATCTATTGGCATACATAATTTTATCTCTAAATGTATAAAAACGTCAAACAGAATGTACTGGTTATATCTAAATGATGTAATTGATAGCCCCCCCCTCCCAATATGTTAGACTTACTAGTCTACAAAAACAAGTTACATAAAAAAGAATAATTCAATTTTTACTTAGGTCATCAAAGAAAAATTTTACTTAAGTTACTTTCTATTAAAAAGTTACAATTAATATGCATATATATATACATATGACAGAATCACAATATTATTTGGCAAAATAGAAAGTGATTTGCCTTGCATTTTCCATTTTCTTTTCTATATATGGAGTTGGACTATTTTTGTTAGTTAATGTTTAGTAATTAAGTAGGTTTAATTATTATAATAAAATAGTATAGTAATAAAGAAACCACATTCTGAGAAATTAGGGTATCCCAGGTGAGATTCGAACCCACGACTTTTGGATTAGAAATTCAACGCGATATTCACTGCGCTACAGGGACACAACGAACGATTTTTTTTTCTATATATGCTGTTGACTGTTATTTTTGTTTGTTACTATTTATTCATTTTATAATTTAATAAATGAATTAATATTTGAAAAAGCTGTATTAACGTCAAGTGTCATCTACTACAAGTTTAAAAAATGTATTTGAACTTGAATAGATGAATAGAAATTTTTTTGTTAATGATTGAAAATTTGAACAAGATTCAATAACTAAATATTTATAGGGATCGATTGAACTAACAGTATGTATTTTGAAAAAGAATTTGTTCTTCTTTTGCAGAGGACCTTGTTGATAATTTTTTAAGTAAGATATTTAGTTTGCTTTAAAAATGTATTCCACGCTTTGATATATTTAAGATAACATGTATATCATTTTTATAAAAGTTAACTTTGAACTTCCGTACTTTTTTTTACTCCCCGCTATTTTTCTAAACATAAGAATTGACCCTTATATTTTCTATTCTTATTAAGTTCATTACAGATAGTCTAATTACATACATAAAAAAAATTAAATTCATATATTCAAAATAAAAACTTATCATTCATATTCTACAATTTCAAAATCATGTTTTAAAACGTTCGAATTGAAAACCATAAGATGCTGTATACCGGTCTTTTAATTTTTATTTAGGCATATCAATTACTTATTTTTTATATTGTACACTGTTTATATTTATTCGTACACATATACATTAACTATATTCATTTCATTGGTGCAATGATTTTGAACTTCAACTTAATATTTATTATTCTGATTAATTTGAATGGAAAACGTGATAAATTACAAGGCGTTCAGGGGCGTAACAGAGAATATCAGGAGCCCCGTACAAAGTAAGATTTTGCTTCCCAAGCCGGATCTTACAAAGGATTCCAAAACTATAACATAACATGGGCTTTAGGGCCCCTAGAGTCCTGGGCTCCCTGGCGATGCAGGGGTGTACGTTACGTCACTGAAGGTGACATTCAGTTATAAAACATCACAGATCTTTGACATATTTTTCAACTGCTTGTTTTTTCTTGGAATTCTTACCATAAACTGCATTCTTCAGACAACTATAGGTATTTTGACAGATGTGAATGTAGTCTTAGTGTGACACAGTTTACCGTTCATACTTTTTTTGAAGAGCATTCTTTAATTCATTTCATCCATTCATCATTTCTCGTTTATGAACTACATATTCTTATTAGCGGCCAATCCATTATGGTGATTAGTGACGCTGATTGCGGCGCTGTAGGGCGTTGGTTTGAATTCCGGAGAGTGTAGGAGTGTTTGTATATGTAGAGTACCTGTGCAGCATGAGGACACTCTAAATGATCGTCGAGCCGCAAGTCTTCTCGAAATTTTGATGGAAGAGTCAGAGAGGTAAGAGACCGCTGCCCCCCCAGGCCATTCTCCCTCAAAATTGGAATGGAACCGAGCAAAATAGTACTGTCAGTTCAAAGCTTCGGCTAACGACAGGAGTCAAAATAGCTTCTTGCCGCTATGAATTTCGTGAGCTTCCAATCTGAGACTGTCAATTAGATGGCGTTAGCCACAAAAACATATTTATACATACCTTTAATTTTCATGAGGAAAGGAATTATTGTATTACTTCAGTATTTTGAGTATTTAATTAAGATGCCAAACATCTATGTAAACTTCTCCTTTAAATCACGCAAAGCAATTAACAGACCATAGACTAATTATCACAATATCATCAAGGTAAATATCTAATCCCTGCAAGGAAGTAGACACGCATATCCACTCCTCCCAGAAGAAAGTTCGCCCCCGAACTTGACGAGTTAGTCGCAGTATTGCAATTTTGTCCCAGTGAAATATGGGCCTTTTCGAAATAGATTAATAGACGCACAACTGCATTTATTTCTAAACTCGTTTCGCTCAAAGCTTTGCTTCATTTACAGTCGCATGAGTAGACTAATGAAGGTACGGGAAGTAAAACTTCGGATCCAGATTCATTAACTTAATTATGTGGATAATAATCTTTTCCTTTATTTGACTAATTAATGGCACACAGGGAATCGAAGTGAGAGGAATTAATTTCAGATTACGTAATTAAATGCAAACATAATCATGGTATAATGTGGCATAAAAATAAAGAAAATGTTGCATAATCGTGGCTTTCAATTTACACATTTTATAATCCAGCTTTAATCATAAGTTTTGATTTAAATATTTACGAGAGATTAATGAGCTTAGATTATAAATATTGCATTACACTATAGAAATCTCTCTCTCTTGAAAGCATATGAAATATAATGAGTTATTTAAACACATAAATTGCAGTACGCAGTAGAAACACATAAATTATAATAAATTGTAAAAACACTTCAAATGGAGTAAAATGCTTACAATTATATTCATTTCTTTATTTTCACAGAATAATTATATTCATCCCTTTATTTTCAGAGAATAATTATACCCATAATTATTAATCATTATAACTCATTCATAACATGAATGAGTTGCCATTTCTATAACTCGTTGATAAAGAAAGGAAATCTGTCTTTGAAATATATAGCTTAGATCAGTGGTCTTCAAATTTTTTTGACTCATAAAACCCTCGTAATTATAAAGTATTCTTGGAGAATCCCCTTCCCTCTCTCCCTCTTTACTAGGTTTCACTTACTTAGAGAAAAGGAGAATATAGAATAAAATAATATTTAAAACAGATCAACATATTATAGATGCTTTGCGTTAAGCTAAATAAAGAAAATATATTGTTTTTATTAATTTTTAATATGATGTTAATTTTAATTTACTCATTCATAATACGAGTAATCGTATTAACATATGCTACAGGTGACACCAACACATACATTATAATTACTAACTGGTTTACGTGCTTCCATTTTTTTTACACAAATTATCGAGGTCTAGGTTTTTTGAAATTATTTAGAGTCACATTTCATATCCTGCGTATAATTAACTTTTATATATATTGTTTCTGTTACCTCATAAACATTTTTCACATAAATACACTGTTTTGAATGACACTAAAATGTTTATAGCTGTGTGCAGAAATCCTGTGCAACCTAAAACTTAATTTTTTTTTTTTTTTTTTTTTTTTTTTGCTAACATTTAGAGTATATTTATTCCGGGTTAATTTTTAACGAAAAAACAAGATCTCATTCATATCTATATTTTAATGTAAAATCTGTTGATAGTTCAATCACAAGTTCTTGGTTTATAAGTAATAAATCCTGATTTTTATTGAAATAATGAAAGGGATTCTCAATCAAACCTATAAAAAAAAACTTGAATCCATTTTGCTTCTACAGAATTTTGATTTCAATTTTTCATTTTAATTCATGTGGCTCAAGTGTTGTACTCTAAGACATGATGCGTAAAGGGATGTTCAGAATTATATTTAATTACGAATTATCAAAAAAAGTGCATACATCTGTCTTCCTCAAACTGTGGGGCGCGTGTTAACTCTACGAGGGGGGTGCGAGCATATTGAAAAGGCGAAAACAAAAAATTATTTTAAAAAGTTATTAGTTTACTGAAAGTAAAACACCCAAAATACATTCTGATACAATAAAAAATAAAATACACATTTACACTGATATAATACACTTATAAATGTATCAGTTCTGTACAATGTATTTTTAATTATAGTTTAACAATACTAAGTTAACAACAAATTTGATATTTCCCAGTGACCCCATTGGCTTGTATTAATACTTATCTTGAAAATTTGTACGGTTTACAATTAATCCCTTAACAGCCGATTAAAAGTTACGCGATTCACTCCCCAATGCTACCGTTTTCCACTTAGATGCGCGAATGTAATGGGGTTTTTGGGGTGTGGGGGGAATGCACAAATCCTCTAAAATAAATAAATCCTTCGCAAACATTGTCAAAGTCCTCCAAGGCCTTCGAAATAATTTTATGGATAGCATTGCACAGAAAAGATCGGAAAGACGTATATACACGTCCAGAAAACGAATGCTTTGGCTGAGCGGGATGCTTATATACATCCGTGCCACATAAAATCTTAAAGTCGTATTGTAGCTTATGCGTCAAAAAATAGCATTATCGAGTTCCATACATTGTTATTGTATGGGGCGGAAGCGATGAAAATTATGATTGAATATAGGGTGGCGAATATTGAAAGTCCGAGAAGCACTGGCATACATGAATCTCTCTCCCCGAAATTATTTTTATAAATAAATTTTGTGGG
Source organism: Trichonephila inaurata madagascariensis (assembly GCA_019973955.1). Taxonomy (NCBI): domain Eukaryota; kingdom Metazoa; phylum Arthropoda; class Arachnida; order Araneae; family Nephilidae; genus Trichonephila; species Trichonephila inaurata. The sequence continues at coordinate 14,710 of BMAV01024035.1, read as the reverse complement.
GAAAAACTTTTTAAAAAGACTTAAATATCCTAAAATATAATTAAGTTTATCGACGTAAACATGAAATATTTAATGATTTTAAGTACATTTCTGGTCAGTTAAATTTATGTTTGATATGTGAGTCTTTTATATATTTGAAAAATTCCAGTTCCCGATTTATGTATGTTTTTATTTCTATTTACTAATTGTCTACGTGTCTTCTTAATTTCTTATTGTTTGTAGATTCACTTTCAAACTTCACTTGTATTCCTTGAAACTTTCTTTCTTTAAAAGTGCTAAGGTGTGCACATTTTTTGAATTTTAATTTCAAACAATGTATTTGGTGTGATACAAAAAAAAAAAATGGAATTATTATTTTGTTTTTTAAAAATAATAATTCAGACTTCCAACTTTGTTCCGCCAGTTAATTGTTAAAAAGTATAATTTTTTTTGAGAAAATTACACAGCACAGCATGAATCTTACTTGAACAAAGCTTTTTTCCCACTCTTGTGAAATAACATCACTTATAGCTTTTGACTATAGTGTAAGAGCACGGTTAAAAAAAAATAAAGGCATTGCGCCTATTACAAAGTCTGTTATCTTTATTTTTTCACACCGCACTTTTTTACAGGAATGAAGTTTTGAGTAAATTTATTTTAATTCTGTGAATTTATTATTGTGGTAGGAAAATGTACATTAATTGCAAGTTTTTACTGTACATTTTTCTTTATTGTCTGTTATGAAATTAAAATTTTAAGAATGCTTTTATTGATAGTGATCTTAAGTGATAAAATTCATCAAAATATTCTAAAAAAAGGGGGCTTGAAAATTCTATCAGAATTTGCAAAATAAAAAGTTTATGTTTTTTTTTACCTAAATAATTTTTGTTTTATTTCGAATACCGTTGTCGTTGACTTTACAACTTTTGAAACGCACAGCAATAGATTAATTCATTTAAATATAGGGTGCTCGGACAGAGAGTATGACTACACCTTAAAAATGAATTTAAAACAAAGGTTTTAACCTAGGTTGTTTTATGTTCCATAAAGAAAATATTAAATTTTATGTTCATTGGAATGAGAGAAAATTAGCGAGTGCAACGCTCGGGTTCTTAAACATTCTCATTTCAAAGTTACTTCCCCGCAATAAAATGCGCAAGTTTTATTGAATTTAAATCTGTAGCCAATGTACGACGTAAATGGGGCGTCAGCACACTAGAGTTAGGAAGTGAGAAAAAATTCCACGAACGATTAATGGAAAGAGGAAGTCTAATAACGTGACCATATTAATCTCTAGACATAGTACCTTTAGACTTCTTATAGGAATAATACGCGAAAAACATTGTTTACCAATCTTCAATTAGTTACAATGATGAAATAAAAAGTCGAAATATAGCCTCATTCAAGTTGTTGAGCCTTGAATACTTCATAGAACGTTGCCAAATATCTCGTAAAGACTTGATATGGCACTGATGAGGCGCAGCGCTGTTGAGGTCGTTCTTAAGGCCGGATCACTACTGTGAAAGGGTGAGTTAGGACGACATTAGGATACTCGTAGGTGTGAGCCTTGATAGGTCACTGTTGGTCTAATAGTCCAAGCGAAAATGGAAGTCAATCGGTAAGAAAGCGCGTTGGAGTGTATTGAAGCGTCATAGAGTATAGAAGCTGATAGAAATTACTCTCTAGTGTCTGCGAAGCTTTGTAGTCTATCGAGAGGCTATGAATTTCCCCTTTTCGACTCTTTAAAAATCGAATGCGTAACGCCCTTCCAAGCCTCACGTGATACATAATCACTTTTGTTTGGGCATAGCTGGGATTAATGTTCAGCTATTGGCCCTACTTCTAATCACGCGGTGTATTTTGAAGCTAGGAATTGGCATGAGAACTGCTCCTGTTACCTCTCTGTCGGCTGGATAAAGGGAAAACATAGGTTGACTTGTCTGGAAACATAAGCTTCGGTGTGTCCGGTCTCGTATACTTTCCCACGCGAAACTTCATGACCGTTGAGACGTCGCTAGTCCCCTAACAGGAAATGAGTGTTTGGTGGAGATCACCGCAGATTCGATGTTTGTTCCGCAACTATTGGTGTGTACATTGACATCGTGAAATAAAGCATGGTAAAACAAACTTCGATATTTTCTCTATGGAACAAAAAAGTCATAAATGAATATCTTTATCTGCTTCTTTCTAATTAATACTTGAACGTATAGTCACACTTTTTTTTAAAACCCAAACATATATAAAAAAAAATAATGGGGCATGTTTTGTCTAGAGCAATATCATTGCAATTTATGGTCACCAGCATTATAAAGTTTTGTTTTGTGATTAAACTAGCAGTGCATTTTGCTTTACACTTGAACCTTAAAACTTTCTTAAATTTATTAATTTATTCACGCTTTGTTAAAAGAAATCAAGTCACAAACACAATTAAAGCCCTCGAGCAAAAAAATGTGAAGACAAATTTTAAAATGAGCAGCTTGAGTATTGGAATTAGCGAGCTCATCAATATAGTTCTTTTTCTTTGCAGTTAATGCAAAAATAGGATCATTGCATAGCTTGAGAAAGTACTTGGACCAAGATAAGTTTTTTACTGACATAATAATGAGCAGATTCTTTGTATAGTTTTTTTTTTCTTTTTTAGTTTTCAAGTTATTTTTATCCAAACAATGAGAAAGAAATTTCAGCTAGTTTTTATTTTCTACATTTTTTCATAAATTAGAGGAGCAGTATTTGGCGGGACACAAAACTAAATAAGGAGTTTTATTTTAATGATTGCTTTTTTTAGGGGTATGGGATTCTTTCTTGAATTATTTTCTTTTCTCTAGTTACAATTCTTTTATTTTTATAGTATGTATAACATTCCCTTTATGTTTTCCCGCTGTAATAAAAAATAAATCTTAGTTTATCTTTTTTTTAAAGTACTTTATTTAATCAAATGAATGCATATCTTCGAACTGATGTTCTTTCTGCTTCTTTCATCACGTATATAGTTCTGGATTAAAGCTGAAATTAGAAATAATATAGTATGCGTTTCTATTTGTAAGCTCTATTTTCATGGAAACAGTGTCAACATATACTTAAAATTTATAAAAATAGTTACTGTACAGAAACATTAAGCAAATTTGATCGTACTTTAGATTCTAATCCTAAATATTTTGTTATTTAAGGCTACACGTTACTCTTTTTCAAAAAAAAAAAAAATTGGAGACAGTTACAGTAAAAATAATTGATGTTTCATATTTAGATTATATTATTAAGCTTATTCTGTACGTAAAAAGTCAGTTTGACCAGCCATTAGTTTACAATTTTAAAAAATCAGGAATTTTTGAAGTTTTTTCAAACTTTTATAACATACTCAATTTTTAAAATTTTTTTAGTCATTTTAAGTTATTTATGTTTCTTAGGTTACAACAAACAAAAGTTAGTATGGATTTGAAAATATAATCCCTTGTTGATTTTTAATAATTATTTTTCTAGAAAAATCTGGAAAAAACACGAAAATTTTTAAAATATTAACTTAAGCATTTTTTAGAAAAATAACGAGAGACCTCAGCCCTAAATCCATACTAACCTTTATAGAAGATACGTTTGGGAGTATATACAAAAAAATTCAAGGTTCTATCTTGAACAGGAAAAAATCCTTAGGGATTTGAAAACACTTATACCTTTAAAATTGAAAGTCTGAGAAAAACGCATTTAAAGTTTGTAAAGTCATAAAACTAAAACTTATAATGCCCGTAAAGCTGTAATTTTTTTAATATGTTATTTTACAATGTATGTTCTGCATTAAAACACTATTTTAATTAAATATGTGTGAAAATAATATTTTTAATTCAAAACAATATTTTTGCATGATATTGATAACATTTGTTAAGACATCAGTTTATTCAGTTTATCTTAACCTAATATTTTCACAAAAGTTTTGAAACACAAAGCATTTATGTACAAAGTAAGAATGATACTAACTTAAGCTAAAAATGGTCAGGTTTGCTCATAAAATGTAATTTTTTTTCAGTTTTAAATTGGGGCAGTTTAGGAATTTTAAGCTCTTGTCGTACGACTTTAAAATACTAAAATATATTACTACAATATGTTTAGTAAATGTAGTTTGGTACATCAAGGAAATATTCAGTTATATCTGCAACATTTGAGTTCAGAATACTTGTATTCGGAAGTCTTATTGCAGAATCAGCTGAGGACTTATTTTTAGATACATCATTTTCAATAGTATTCCATCTCTTCGAAATATTGTTTCTCACAGAAACCTGAGAACGCATTTTCCATGGCATTTTCTGTAAAGAAAAAATTAATGATAAATCTTTTAAGTCATATAATCTATTTTTAAAGCAAAAATTAGCCGGGAAATTAATCTTGATTAATTAATTATAAGAACTCAAAAAATTCAAAACATAAACAGAAATGATTTTAGTAATGAAAATTGAAATTAATAGTTATTTCAAACTAAAAGCTCAAAAATATTCTTAATTCATTCAATTTAAGAGTGAAAAAATGTTTTATATAAAATGAAACCGAAACCAAAAGCATAGCTCATAAAATTTCAACTATCTTATTTGCTAACAGATCTAAAATTTCGTGGCAAGCATCTCAATGATATAAGCCACCAGAAAATGCAAAAAAAAAAAAAATCGGTAAAAATGAATTTTTAGGGTATTGTGCAGCTTTAAGTAGCATTTATTTTTTGCGTGTGTTAAGCTTTTATATACATCCTCACATTTAAAAAAGATCAGAATATTTCCTGCAGAACCAATTTCTTGTATCGTAAGTCCTCCACATAGTACTTTCTGTAACCATAAGTACACAACGTACTGAATTCATCTTCAAGTTTTTGAATTATAGTTTATTATTTACTTAAATATAGTAAAAAGGTTAAGACAGGCTACGGTGGATTTCTTCGGGTCTACGATACGTCAAGAAATATATTTTGCAAATTCTCAAAAAGAGTTTTTCCCATGTTTCATAGCTATCTTCTTAATACATGCTATTTAAATTTTAAAAAAGTTTTGTTGACTGTATAATCAAAAGCATTAAGTAAAAGGCGTCGAAAAGTAAATTTTGATCTGTAGCTTAGTGATGGAAATGATATTGGAACAATCAACACATTCTCCTAATTTACATATCAATTTAGGAAATATAGTAATTATATTAAATTTAACCTAAAGTATCTACATTGTGTCACGTGACATCATTCAGTAAAATTGAACCTTGAATACGCAACATGCTACACCTCAGGATTTAAATTTGCTAAGTGTTTTATCACAATAATGTTCCTCAGAATACATTTTAGAAATTTCAAAATTGAATTGTGGTGCTCAGAAATCAGTTAAAGGGAAGAGGTAAACAACTGGTCGATTTTTGGACCAAGCCCTTTTCTTAAAAAGGTTTTCCACATTAAAATATCGGTCCTGTAAAATTTATGATTAGTCGGTTTTTAGTATGAGATCTGCATTACATAGCAAATTAAAGAGGCTAATCAATTAATGTTTTCAATGAAGAACTGAACAAAAGTTCTCATTTACCATTTGCTATTAGTGTCTATCATTCTTTATTTTAAGCCACATCCCTATATCTATTATTTGCTCGAAAACTACAGCCTCGTAGAATTTATTTACCTTAAAACCCGGCGTATAACGCACACCTATACTTCCAAGCTGAAATCTTTAATTTTTAAGTTATATTCGCCGTATAACGCGCACCCCTTTTTTCACGAAGAGACCTAAAATGTAATCGTGCTCTTACGTTTTGAATTCATTTGTTCAAGGTATTCCAGGCTTTTGAAAAGATACTTGTAGTAAACTATTAGAACTACAATCCTTTAAGTTCATTAGGTATTCATTTCTCTTTAATAATCAGTATTCCGATTTATATAGAATTCCAATTTTTTATACTCATTTCTCTCTTTTTAAGAAATCATTTTCATACCTGGCGTATAACGAGCACCCTTAAATTTCGATCTCATTATTTGCGTTAAAAGTGCAGGTTAATCGTCGAATTTTACGGTAAATAATCCTAGATTTAGTACAATTTGCTTTAGGAATCTAGAACATACAATTACTTATTCATCTAGCAGACAATTATATTTCTTTTAAGATGGCATTGCAGTAATTATTCCATATTTTTTAGACATTTTTTCTAAATGTTTCTTAGCTGATTATTTTATTCATTGATATATGAAAAAAAAAACAAAGCATTCTTCGCAGTCGTAAAGCATCTTGTGTGTGAGTATTTTCTTTTCATTAAGACAAATATATATAACGTACCATAAAATCATCCGAGGAAAATAAAATCTGAAATCTCTGCTGTACAAAAGATTTTATGAATGCTCAAGGTTTCCGTAAAAGATTAATCTTTGGTATTCCCTTAATTGAAATAGTTTTGTGAATAAAATCAAAGAGTAGCGTCGTTTTGATTAGAAGAAAATTAATTAGCCAAAGCGAAACGAAATTCCTACAAGTCACTGTAGGATAGAAGAATTAATTTAATGATGTTTTGTCGCTTTTCAAACCCAGATGAAC
>BMAV01024034.1:44917-86707 GCA_019973955.1 Trichonephila inaurata madagascariensis | reverse complement strand
ATAAAAAATTATGTGCACGCCCTGCTTCAATTTACTAGTTTTATTATTTAATTATCGTGTCAATAAAATTCATAAATCCCAGCTGCTAAAAATTTTGTGCGGGTTTGCTTTTTTACTCTGTGCTTTAAAAGACGTTTGCAGCTCTCCAGTCTTTTCCCTCTTTGTATCATTAAAAATTAAATATTATACTAAAAAAATAATTTTTCCCCTTTTTTATACATATGTATTGAAAAATTTCTCTGTATTTACTTATATATTTAAACATTAGACTGGCGTAAGACAATTACTCATATAGTAAATTGTTTCTCGTCAACAAAGTTTTTAGAAAATCAGTGAAAATATTCGGATTGTTTCTAAAGCAGGCAGAGTCCATTCTATTGGTAAAAATACCACCTTGGGAAAATGTTCCCTGGAAGGGTTCCCTCAACAAAGCCCCCCAACAGAAACACATTCTTTATTTTATGACCTGCCCAAGGGCTAATAAAAAGAGGGTTGAAACGACCCTTCAGAAAATACTCTTTTTCGAAGAGAGATAGTTGACGCAATTTTAAATCAGCACACACACAATTCCTTCAATTGTACTTCTTTCCTTTAAAACTGCAAACAGTAATTATGATTTTACTTTTGATTTATTTTGTATTTTCCCTTAAGATTTAAAAAAATATACAAATATTTTTTATCATATTAAGGTAAAATCAAAACATATGTTTATTATTTGCTTTCCTTTACAAAGGTGGCAGTGAAAATAATGTTCAGCTTAATGAAATCTATTTAAAAAAAATTTTTTTTGTAAATTTTCCGTTTTACATCAGTTAATTTTAAGACTTTTGTCTATATTTATATATATATTTCAATGCACTTTTGTAGTACTTTTATGTTAATTAATATGCATCAATACTGGATTTCTTTGCTTGAATACATCTTCTAAAATCACGCTTTTCTATGCAAGAACAGTTCTATAAAGATTAATTACTAGTGTAAACACAGGATTTTTTTTTTATCTGATTGAAATTATTTTACATTGAGTCAGTTTTTTCTTAGATGTTTCTTATATTCTTATGAAACTTTCATGAGTGATATTTGTCTCTTTGTCTGGTAAAATATTAGACATCCTTCTAAAGTATTAATTCATAACTTTTATCTGAAAATATTTTAAGTGAGAATTATAAAAAAAATTAATATAAATGTGGAAATATTAGTCTATGACCTAAAAAGAAAAATAAATGTCATAAGCTTTATATTATTGACATTGACTGCGAGTAGTGCAGTATTCCTTCCTTTCGTCACGTCATCAAAAAACTGCCATGCCCTGTTCCTCTCAGGGCATAAGTTTCCCTAGCCCAACTCAAACAAGGAAAACAATGATCCAAATGAAAGCACGACAAAGTACAGAACAAAGCTTGACGGAGTTTTTTTTAGATATTTAAATAATTTTGAATCTAAAGTATTTATAACCTATTTCAGCTACCATAAACCTATTGTTTCTTTCTTAGAATACAATTAATTAACAAATATGTATATTTAGCAAAAAGTATTACTTTACGTGTACAATCATTTGAATAAATAATTTTATATGATAATACTAATATAATATCCCCTTGTTTTTTATTCACCTAACTCTAATCCCTGAAATAACATTACAAAATTTGAAGTTATCACTTCTATGGTGTGGTCATAATCACACACACTTTTTTTTAACCGTTTGATTGGAAGAAATGTATACGACCACCGAAATCACTGTTTATTCATTTTCAAATAAGCACTCTCCCCGCACTTATGTCCCCCAATATCGTGACTAACGGATTTTGAGTCAAGCGCTCGAGTGCTTGATGGCTACTAAAGTTGGACCAAGGCCATATAGCTTTGGTTGAACCCTCATGCGGAAGGTAGCGAAAAGACACAGCCACGCACTCTCATTGGTCAAATCAAGTAGCACGCGCTTACGTCATATCTTGTTACACACATCCGTCCCTTTTCACGAAATCACTCCCAACAAATATCCAGCAACCGAGAGGAAAGATGTTGCACATCAAAAAAAGTTTTTGACATTTAATTTTTTTAAATGATTGATTCTAAAAGAGAAATGCATGAACTTTTTTAGTGTAGAATATTATTTCATTAACGCGAAAGAAAGTGCAAATGTAACGATTTAGAAATCATTTTCAAAAAACGTACCAATTTTTATTCATTTTTAGAAAAAATCGTAAAAAATAGAAAATATCATTATTTTGTAAAATAAATTATACCGTATCGTGGCGAAGTAAATGATCTTTCTGATTCTGCAATTATTTTATGTCTGAGTCTCATAAAAAAAATTAGATCGTGTTTTAAAAACTTGGAGGATAAAGAAACCCTCCCGGTTTTTATTCTGTTTTGTGGTAGAAACAACACGTAAGACTAAAACAAAGGTTTTTGATTAATGTCTTTTTAACTAATTGCAATATTGGAATATAAATGGTCAAAACGGATTTCTCGGATCCTTTCCGAGTTTTTGGTACCTTTGGCGAGTTTCTGCGTCGTGCGGTTCGTGAGAAGATAGACGCACGTAGAGACATAGATAGATACGTTTGTTTACCTACGAATTTTAATAGTGCAGATCTATATCTTGTTCAAATTTTCCCCCTCGTGCATAAAATACTTTCTTTTCATCCATTCAAAGTAGGAACTGACTTGATTTTTTTTATATTACTTGATTAAAAATATTATTCCCTATTAAACTGTAGTATCCATTAAATATACAGATAAGACCTATATTTTATCAGTTCTATGTCGTTTCATATTAGGTATATTTGTGAAGTGGGGAGTTTTTATCGCATTAGAGAGAGATAGTAGATAGCAAATACAAGATTGCAGCACTCTCTCTCTTTCTTTCTGAATAACATTGATCATTGTATTAAATCTAATCAAGTCTTTTAGGGCTATGAAAAGTTTCATAATTAAATTAAAAAGTAAATATTTTGCCGACTAAAAATAAATTGTCGTCTTAATCATTACACATCGTGATAAAACGTTTCGGCAAACTGCGTTTTTAATAACCAGAACATCTAAAATCAATTAGTCTGCTTGTTTGAATATATATTTGTAAATTTCGAACGTTTGTCTGTTTGTTTTTTTCTTTCAAGAACGATACGATATACGCCCAGCCTTTTCGTTGTCACATTGTAAATATTTCCCAAGGAAACGCTTAAACTAATATTAACTGATTTAGTAATCGATTAATTTTTTTTAAATAAGGATAGTGTTCATTCTACCTAAGCCCATTGAGTACCTATATGCTCACATAAATATCTTTCTTAAAAAGAGAGGCCGCGGAAGCCAAGGTATTGGAATGTGGCTGGCCTTGTCAAAAGTTCAAGCCCAGTACCACTAAAGAGCTGCCGTGTTGGGGAGCGATGCACGTTAAATCTATTGAGAGCTCAAACGTCCTCCCGTTGGTGTGGTGTGGTAGTTAGGAGAGGGGGTTCCAGCTCGCGGATGTCGTCCACGTCACTTGACCATGGTTCAAAATTACGTGGTCCGTCGCCAAAAGCCCTCGTGTAGCTGAACAGTGTGACGTTAATATTCACTAATTCATTCATTCTTAAAAAGAGTCGAATATATTTATTCATTACAAATCTATACATTAACATGTTCTGTATTTTTCATAAGTATTTCTTTATCTTTAACATTTTGTATCACTTCCGACATAACAGTTTTTCAAATAAAAGCAAATCAGAAAAATGTATAATGCTGGTTACAATCCACAACATTCAATAAATTGGGGGGGGGGGGAATTCACCTTTCATTATATCTAATTTTAAATAGTAAACACACATTATACTTATACTCTAATAAAGAGAAACAAATATTATAAATATAAGAAAACATACTCATTTAAATGATTTAAATTTCATGTTATGTATTGATTAAATTTTCCTAAACCTTTCATGTTTCAAAATACCAGATTTCTAAAAATAATAATAATTTTTTTTTAATTATCTGAAAGTGTGGTGCGTCATGTAAATTTTTTTATCAACTAATTTCAGTAGAATGTCATTGGTCATTCTTTTCCCCATCATAATAAACTTCCAAAGACATGTTGAACAATAACATTGTACTTCTACACTACATTTACGTCAAATAGTTTAAACTGTCAGTGATTGATCGTACTTTACAAATTGTGGCAATAAATTTCCAAATATATTTTTGAAATACGAAATGGAGAAGAGGTTAAAAGGAAAATTCTAAAATTACTCATGAAATATATAAATTTTCAATCCAGACTTTAAATTTTTTTAAAATGCAGCAGTTGGACTCTGTCACAAAAGTACTCTATTTCCTTTTCGTGTTTGGAATAAATCTTCAAGAATATCAAATAAAGCCATCAAATAAAATAGAAAAACCGCAGAGAATGTCGAGAAAACAATTCTCTCTCTGGACAACCACCATGATATTTCACCACTGTATGGTTATATTTTGTTCTTTATACGGAATTTATATATGGAGGTGAAAATTTGACATTTTATATCTCTGGTACACTTGACTTTATAACCTTTCTCGTTGTAGTGGATCTGTTGTATATTAGAAGAAAAGCATTGCAATTTCTCATTAAAGACTTCTGAAGATTTCCAACGGTAAAATCAAAACGATCAAAATATTGCAAATGTACTGCACTACACGTACTATTGGTACATACATTCGCGTTCGCTGTCGTGTATTTTCTGTACAGCTTTTTCATCTTTGATCACAACAACAACTTTCTTATGGATTCAAATCACTTCATTCTACGCTGTTTGGGAGTTTTTATGAAATTACTCTTTTGGGTAGCATACATCACTTTCTTGTTTGTAGCGATGCCTATTTTCACGTGTCTCTTTTCGCACGTGTGTTTGCTAATTGAGGAGAAATCTATGCTGGTAAAACAAGCTTTGGACCTTTTGCTGGAACAGAAAACTTTTCACGTTTCTCAAATTCAAAGGCAGAGGAGAATGTTTTGCTATCTCCAAAAACAGACTTCGGAAGCGAATGCCATTTTCACCAAAATCTGTTTTATTTGGATATCGAAAAGCGTTTTTCGATTTTACTTTTGTGCCTATGATCTCCTGAAAGAGCCATGGAATGAAAACAATTGGAAGTATAGTTGTTTTGTATTATTGGAAGCTGTGTTCCATATTTCTTCCTTGTTAATTGTAACATTTTACGGTGGCCGGGTCTCAGAAATAAAAACTAAAATTTTAGATTCCCTTATCCGATTAGGAATGGTTAACCAGTCAAGAGTTGAAAGAGACGATTATATTAAAGATATGAAATTCTTTATAACCATTGAGGGGAAATTCTGATATGTCTATGACAATGTGGAATATTATGCCTTTAAGAAGGAGTATTGCTGTAAATTTATTAAGTGTTATTGGATCCTACTCTATCATTATATTTCAGTTGAGTTATGGAGGATAAAGGAGCCCATTGACCGAGTGGTAGGTTATCACGCTTCTCCACTACTGGTTTGGAAATTAAACTTTGAACTAGGAAAGATCGACTCAGCCTTTCGTCCCTTTCGGTGGATCGATAAATGAGTACCAAGCTTGCTTGGATACAATACTTTTGGGGTTTCTCGTCAAACTGATCATCTAATTGTAATATCTGTTCATGCACCTCAGCGCCAAGGCCAAGAAAACTTAGATGTGCACAGTTGGCCTTGGCCCTTTCAATAGGCTGTTGCAGCACTCAGTTTAGTTTAATATGGAGGACAATTGTAACTTTTTTTAAGAAATGAATGCCTGTTTGTCAGACATGAACTAAATATGGACATGAGCAATTGCTTTGGATCTAAAACATACGAAACATTGAAAAAAAAGACATATATTAAGCATTTATAAGGCCTGTTGTAAATATTCTTCCCTCAAACTTAATGTTTAAGGCTATCTTCGGCTATTGTTAAAGAATAGGGGCCAAATTCAGAATATTTTTTCAGATATAAAAGTACTCAAACATTAATATTATATTCTGGCTACACTGTCTTGCAGAGAATCACTTATTTTATTATACTACTCATTTTTATCCGAGTTTTGACACATTTTTTCTTTTATAAAACGTGTTTCGCATTTTTTTTTCTTATACCGTAATGCTAAATGAGCTATCCCTTCACAGATTAAAAGGAAAAACTAATTATTTATGAAATATTTTGAAATTTTAAAAACACTATATTGTAAACAATTGCATGAGTTACTATATCACAAATTCTCATAAAAATTGAGGCATTTTTTCTGTCCGAAAACGTCTCCGCGTCAAGTTCACGCTCTCGTACATATGGCGAAAACAGCCTTAAATGTCCATTGGAAGCTCTTTTACCACTTATGATTTGTGCTGCTATGACTTCTGTCAGCACGATAATTGATAATTGGATTTTCCAAGTTGCAAGTGCAAAGGACGACCTGGATAGTTCTGGGGCAGCAAGAAAACTGTTCCACATGACATGCGATTGACTGAAGTGGTTGACTATTTGCCTAATGGACAAAAAAAAAGGTAGAAGTTGCCGTTTATGCTCTACTAAAGCACGTGAGAATGTTTATTAAGCATACAATGTGTTGATCCCTTTTTCTGAAATTTCGTGGAAGGTAATAGGCAGAAATTCTAAAATTTTTAAATATAAAATGTATTTTATTTTAAATTCTTTTAGTATAATTCAGTATTTACAAACTATTTTTTTAAAATATCATGCAATACTCTACAAAAAGAAATGCAAATCTCACAAGACTTCTTACCTTTAAATGCTCTCAGTGGCTGATAAGAAGCATTCTTTCCACAACAAAAAATTATCGTAAAAATCATATTAATTTTAAGTGGTAAGTCAAATGTGAATTTCGTTTTATAAATAGATCTAAATCCTAAAAATATTTTAATATAACACTACTGGGAAAAAATGTCTTTATGTAGGGTTAAGAAAAATGAAGCTTATGAAATTGAATGCATTACAATAATTTGAGATACAATATGCTTTCTATTTATTCTGAAACAGTAAGTTGTTAGCAGTTCAGAGTATTTAAACCTGAATATAAAAGAAAATACTTTAAAAATGCAACGCGCTTGCTTACTAGTTACATGGGTAGAATGGCCATCAGGGTACGTGATCTCCAAAGAGATCTTAATCTCCTATCTTCAGTATTTTGAGTTAACATTCACAGATAGAGCTTGCCGTGTTAGATTTTAAGTATTAAGAAATAAAAATAAAGTTAAAGTTAAAATGATTGCACTCAGAGTTAAAATAAATAATTATAATAAAAGGAGTAGTTACACATGAAATATATAATATTAAAAGAATCAGAACTTTAAATATCGGATAATTATGAACCTCGAAATAAAAAGACAGAAAAATGACCTGTGATAAAAATAATTTCAATTGTGCTTAAACATTTTATTAGAACTAGGATTTGAAGCTACCAAAATTGAACAGATAAAAGTTTTTTGATGCCAGATTCATTTTCAGAATTGTTAAAAAAATTGTATATTTGAGAGGTGGGGAACCGGCAGCCTCCGTGTGTGAGTTTCTAATACAACCTTCATAAAAGCTAACACATGTCTTAATTAATAATTATATAGATGGCAACAATTCGCAAATCAATAGAATTAAATAAAGAACGGCATGAATGTATGTTTGTTTCAATGTCTACTTGTGAGAGTAACCAATCGTACATTTTAAATGTTAGAACTCCACCTTATGTGCAACACTAACAGACATGTTATATGATCTCTATACAAAAAGTATTTTCTTACTATTCAATTTAATAATAATCAAGTGTTTTGTTATAAGGTTCTTCGTTGAAAAAGTGTGTGTGTACTTATGTACGCACGTAAGAAGTTATACTTCTTTGGCGTAACAAGATTAAAATCTTTCTAAAAATCTTTTGCAGGGCAAGCTGGGCCAAGGACGAAAGGCAGTCACGAGCAGAGTTGAACGATACTAACCTTCAGTCAATCGGACCAGCCAAACCTGAGATAATCACGATTTAAATAAACTTAAGCACCCCCGCACAGGGACAATAGGATCAATAATATGGGGAGGGGGTTGAAGGCGTGAATGATCTGTCCCATTTTGCATATTTCTAAACAAAGCATTTTCGTATCCGTTCCTACGGAACGCAAAGCAAAGGTTCGCTGACGCGGGGGTATAGCCCAGTGGTAGAGCACATCCGTGACGGTGTGCGCGCGCATTGTAAAAATTTACCCTCATCCTATTTCTCTAACGCCCCAAAAGAAGTATAAGTTCAAAAAGAGACTTGTGACATCATTCGTAAATCTAGTAATGTGCTGATAACAGATTTGTCTCATATTGCTAACGGCCATTGTGAATGAAAATATAGTTATTGTTTTACTGGTACAATGTACTCGTATTGTCTTCAGAGCAAGTATGTACTTTCAAAGAGAAATTGTTTACTATTCGTTTTTTCTCCAGTTTGTCAAAATGTAAGGGAAGAAAATTTAATGTAGAAAGCAAAACATTTAATGTAGAGTGGAAGTTAGAATTTTTTTTTTTTTTTTTCTATTTTGCAATTCAGTTCTGGCTACTTTGAAGAAAGCGAATGTAAATAAACACTATTCAACTCATAAAGGACATAAATATTTCAATTTAAAAAGTGAAACTCAAAAATTGCAAAAATTCAAAAGCATCATCAACGAGCGTCTTTTAGTGCTTGTGTCAAGAAAAATACTTCTGCAGTTGATGTTACTTACAAAATAGCATATATTCAGAAAAAGAGGCAAACCAGTTAAGGATGGAGAAATAATTAAAGAATGTATTGTGTTGAAGTAGTGGGGGGTATGTTTGATCCAGAAAAAGTTACCAAGTATGAACAAATGCCTTTTTCCAAAAGAACTATAATAGATAGACAGCACGAATTAGCTGCAGACGCAACAGAGAAACATCGTACAATTATTTAAAAGGAAGTATTTATTTTTCAGTTTTCTTTTAGATGAAAACACTGATAAAACTGACTTGATGTATAAGTTTAGTATTATACTCGTAGGGTAACTAAAGATTTTCAATCCTACGAAGAACTTCTTGAGCTGGGTTCACTAACTGGAAGAAGTAGAGCTGACCTTTTCGAAAACTTTAGAGATATATGTCATTGATTGCAGTTAAATGTCAGTAATTTAGTCAGTGTCTATACTGATGGTGCATCTTCCACGAGGGGTAAAAATGAAGGATTCGCTGATTTATTAAAAAAATTAAAACTTAAGCTTGAAAAAAACTTATATCATTTCACTGTATTTTTGCATCAGCAAAATATTTGCACAAAACTCACCGTTTTAGCTCTGGATAGAGCTATTGCGATTGTCAACCAAATTCGCGCAAATGTAATGCGTCTTGATTGATTGATTGATTGATTGATTGATTGAATATCAGCTACACGAGGGCTTTTGGCGACGGACCACGTAATTTTGAACCATGGTCAAGTAACGTGGACGACACCTGAGCTGGCACCCCCCTCTCCTAACTACCACACCACACCAACGGGAGGACGTTTCAGCTCTCGACAGATTTAACGTGCATCGCTGCCCTACACGGCGGGTCTTTAGTGGTACTGGGCTCGAACTAAATGTAATGCGTCATTCGTGAATTTCGGCAGATGCTAACTTTAGACGAGGAAACGTACAGTATCATACACAGTCCAGTCACATTAATGTGACCACCTATCAAAAGCCAAAATAATCATTTTTCACAGAGAGGACTGCAGCAAGACATACATGAAGAGAGTTAATTAGGTTCCTGAAGATGTTCTCTGGGATGTTGAGCCATGCCGACTCCAGTTCCATGGTTCTGCGCTAGTTTACGCGGTTGAGGATGCATGGCGTGAATAACCCGATCAGATGGTCCCACAGATTCTCGATTGGGTTTATGTCAGGGGAGTTTGCTGCCCAGGCGAGAACGGTAAACTCATCCTGGTGCTCTTCGAACCCCTCACGTACAATGCTAACTGTATGACCGCATTGTCCAGTTGGTAGATGCCCTCATCCTAAGGAAAAACAATGCGCATATAGGGGTGGACATGGTTCTCAATGACAGATGCATACTTGTATTGATTCATCGGGCTTTTCATAATGATGTATGAACCCAGAGAATGGCAGGAAAATATTCTCTAGACTAGGGGTGGCGATCCTTTATGGATCAACGTGCCATTTTTTCTAAAGTGTTTAATGAGGTACAGACGTGCCGTCAAATAATTTTGACTTGTGATTATTGGGAGAATAATAAAACTAAATACAAACAACTCAAAACCCTTTATTTACTACGAAAAAATATCTTTTGCTCTGTATGGTTGTAAATGTTTTAGTTATACATATGATTCAAATTGAAGTAACATAAGCGTGACTTCTGTGTTGCAGATTGTATGGATGGCAAACAACTCGTATTAGTATTATAAGATGTTACTTTTAGTAGAATTGATGATGAATTGGAGTCATCAGCCAAATGGTTGCTAAGCAATTAATTATTTTTGATGTGTTTCATTTTTTTTTACAAGAGGATTTGTGATTTGTCTCAAAATACCATTTTACTGATCATGTTCTGCATACCACAGTTCCAGAACATAAAACACACGCCACTTTGTCGCTTTTACTAATCTCACACATGCCATTATTCTAGATTCACCAAGTTTGGAATTTTCTGTTACACTTACTATCTTGCACTCTTTGTTCTTTTGCTGAACTAGCCACGTTAAGTAACTGTTAAAAATCGTAAATATAACACAAATAAACTTTAAAATACAGTTGTGTCGACGAAATTGAATATGCTATGCGTAGACAAATTTTTTTTTTTTTTTTTTTGCATCCTAAGCAACTTTAATCTAAGACGTAACTAAAGCAATAACTAAGAGACAATAACCAACGAGGGCGCTCCCTGCCACCATGTGATCGATCACTCGCGTTTGTTTGTAAAATTCCATAGTGAAATTTGTTATTTTGAAATAAAATGCAAACCATTTTGATCGTTGGCGTGCCCAGAACATTGTGTCACGTGCCATTTATGACACGCGTGCCACTGGTTCTCCATCCCTGCTCTAGACCATAATGCTCCCACCTTCAGCTTGGACCGTTCCAGGAATGGTTGCAGGGTGTTTGCTTTCAGAGTTTTTACGCCGTATACACCAACGTCCATCTGTCCGATGGAACATAAAACATGATCATTCGAAAACGCTATCTGTTACCACTTAGTAGATGTCCAGTTGTTGTACTGCCGTATAAAATTCCAGCCTTCGTTGCCTATGAACAGCAGTCAGCATAGGTGCATGAATCAGGCGTCTGCTTGGGAGGCCCAGACGCAGCAACGTTCACTGAACAGTAGTTTGGGAGACACTGTTGGCAGCCCCTTGGTTCATCTGAGTGGTCAGTTGCTCAACGTTAGCACGTCTATTCTCCCGAACGCATTTCCACAGCCGTCGTTCACCTCTGTCATCTACGGCCCATGGTGCGCCACATTTGCCACATCGCTGATTTTGGACAGTCCCATTTTGCCATACAGGGTGTACTTTTACAGTGGCAGCACGCGAATACTTCAGAAACAGAGCCTTTATAAAATACTTCCACGCTTGGCCCGAAAACCACTGATCATGCCCTTTTGGATGTCGGATAAATCACTGCGTTCCTGCATCATGCCGATGATTGCAATGTGTTTTCTGAAGCACTCATACACCTTCCATATGAGCTCAACTTCACTGTGCTGCCACCTGCCTTCTGTGATTGTGTAACGTCGACGTCGAAAGTACGTGGTGATCACATTAATGTGACTGGACTGTGTAATCTACGGTACTACTGCAAAATTCGTTGGCTATCAACAGGACAGGTTTTGATAAAAGTTTTAACACACTTTACGTGGACAAATTTTAAACTCTTATCAAGAACAAGGAAACCTATGCAATTAATAAGATTAAAAATTTTGCAAAAACATTGCAATTTTATGTGATATCATGGCAAAACAAAACAACTCAAACATTTGGCCGTAAGGTAAAACGAAGCATACATATATAAAATATGGCATAAGGTCAAAGCTCTTCTAAAAAATTAAAATTTTTCAAATAATTGCTCTCATGTTCGGATATATCTTTAAGAGGTGTTGGAAAGCTGAAATCTTAATTTTTTGACAATTTGAGATTTTTACATTTTCAAATTGTATAGATTTTAACCTTTCTAAAAATACTTTACTTTAACCTCTAGCGTATTTAGAAGCCTTTAAAGCCTATTTTTAAATAATCGTTGAATCTAGGCAACGCTCATTTCAATGGCGAAAAATATAAGCAAAGTACTTCGTTTTTGCTTAAAAGTGTAACGTCTGATATAAACCCCAAAGCATGTATCTTTTATTTTAAACTTAGCCTTTTATTTTTTTATTTCCTAGCCGATTAGAAGTCTCACTGTATACATTAAAACCAATTTATCTCAAAATGTAAATTTTAATGTGCGATGTACCTTTTATGAGAAACTACTGTTCACAGGTTTGTAAATTTTTTTATGAAATATTTATAATGATGTCTAATACATACTAAAATGAGCTTTTTGTAAAAAAACTCAAAAATTTATTTTTTACAAATTTTTCAAGTGAAAAATGAGCTAAATTTCGCAATGTTTGATAAAATATTTTATAATTTATTAAAAAATTCAAAACTAGCTAAAAGCTCTTTTCAGTATAATGAGAAAAGTGTACTTTATAATTGTATGTGAAAAATTTCAAACATGTACATATAACAGATTTTGAGAAAAGGTACATCGAAAACAGCCAATTTAACATTGTCGGTATAGAGAAAGAGAGAGGTTTCCAACTCCCCTTAAAACACTTGCTGGAGCTAACAAAAGTGTTAAATGAGAAAATATAAAAATAAAATATTGTCCTTTAATAGAAGATTGTAAATAAAGCTTTTCAGATTTCGACGAGACCACCTTTGCTACGAGAAATGGATGACTAAAACTGAACTACTGAGAAACTTGCTCGTATGAAACTGATATTTGAACACTGGCGCAGCTAGTCCTGAATAGGCCCTGCATCAAAGATCCCTTGGGGGCCATCTTTTGGGCCTCTTAACAGCTTACGCTTTTTTTGCTTACACGTGTTGGGGCCCAGAAGCTTGGGGACTCCGTATCATTGTGATACGGTGATAGCTACACCCCTGTATATAAACCACATTTAATAGATTACTGAACTACAAATGGAGTTATTTGATTTGGGGAAAGATAGTATATTCTCCAAAAACCCCTTTTTGGCGATAAAATGATTCAATGGAATTCTAGAATTACTCTGTTGAAAACCCATGTTTACGAGACAATACTCCATAGATACAATATTTTCTATCATAACAAAAATTAAAAACAACTTAAAAACGCTAATCACAGTTGCTCATTTAGACGATCAATTAAAGATTTCGCGTTATATACAAAGCTTGATCCGAAAATATTCAATTACTTTCAAGCAAGGAACAAAGTTGCTTATGAAAAAGTAGTTAAGTAGTTTAAAAGAAGTTTATTAAAATTAGTCAATTATTAAAATTTAAAAATCTGGTAGATGTGCTTGCATCAATAAAAATACTACCAATGAAATATAAAAAAAAATCACAGTGGTATTTAGGAATTTAATAATTATATATATAAAAAAAATAATAAATATTGATTGTCATAACAATTTTTTACTCTTATATGAATATAAAAATATTTCATACAGGTTGGTTCATAATTAGTGCGACCAAATTTTAAAGCATATTATTATTTACTGTAAATTTTAATCACTTTATTACCAGTTTTATTTTAAAAATAAATCGTTTAAATGGGCTTAATTCGTGTGACGTCATAGTCACATGGTAGTGAAAGCCACGTGATTCTAGCCAATCAATTCAAAAACGCATGCGACGTCATAATCACACGATAAAAACTATCTTGTGTTTCCAACTAATCAGTTCACGCGCTCCGGTGTTTTAAGAGTTTTGCGTCCCCCCCCCCCAACATTTAAACATCTTTACCTAAATATGAAATTTGAAATTTTATCTGAGTTGTACAAATAGAACAACAAGAACAATTAGTTCAATGTTTGTTTTGAATTCAATGGAAAACACGTGTTTGTTTTTATCATGTGACTTCATGAATTAAGCCCATTAACAGTCTTACTATTTTTATGTGGTAGTAAATTGTGGTTCCGAGAAATTATCTAATCAAGTCCGAAACGAAGTTATAAGGTTTTGAAGGCTGTTTGCACATTCGGTTGTAAATAAAGCATTTAGAAACCAGGAAAACCTTTTTTCTAATTACTGTTTAAGTTTCGAAAAAAAAATAAAATTTGGCTGGCAATCAAAAGCTTCTGAAAAAAATGTGGACAAAAGGAGGTCCTTAGTGAAAAAGAAAACAAAATGATGCTTATCGTTGTTGAATATCCTCTGTGACAAATAACGATAGCAAAGAAACTACAGGTGTCGCAATTAAGAACAGACAAAGAAAATTAGTTATAAAAAAGTTAATTAATCAGAGAGCCTGTCATCAAATGTGCGCAAAGAACGTAGAAAAAGAAAGAAAACGTTCCTGCCCTCTGTATTTAATGCTACTCAAAGATAGATACAAAACAGGGATAACTTCTAGTGAAGCACTGCTTCATCTGTCATCCACAACTGACAAAACGATGATACAAAATATTTCACATGAAAAGAGTCGCAAAGACGCAAATGTTTTGTAAAAAACAAGTTGGTTGTCAGGTGTTATGGTATGGATGGGAATATCATCTCAAGGCTTACCAAAACCATTTTTGTAGAACCAAAGTCTAAAATTAATGCTAAATATTATCAGAATCAAGTTTTGAAGCACATGATTAAAGATAGTAAGCGTCTTTTCCCTCAAGGAAACTTGGTTTTTCACCAAGATTCTACGTCAAGTCATAATGCAAAATCAACTATAAAAAATAGGTGAAGATAAAATAAAATAATAAATTTTCCTTAGAAATGGATACCAGCATCCCCTGACTGTACCCTTTGCAATTATTTTTTATGGGGAAACTTAAGAAAACAATCAAATGGACGTAAAGTAAGGACATTTCAAGGACTTCAAAAACAATCAAAGAGAAAGTTGAGGGGAAAAAAATGTTCGGAAAAGCTCTTTCGGCTTCGGTTTGAGTAAAGTGTAAAATGCTAAGGGAAACCGCATTGAAAATTCCATGTAAATAACTTACTTAAAAAGATTTATGATGTCTGAAATTTGTCACATTATTTTTGAATCAGCGTAGTAACTTTTTATGTTAAATAATAAAGAAATAAGGATTTATTTTTTTCTTTTGCAATATTTTTATGTAATGCACCAAATTGTTATAACTATACAAAAACTATAATAATTTCATAGTCACATTTCTATAGGTGTGTGGCAAAAGCGCAATAGATGGCGCTCCTACTTTCTATGTAAAAAAAATAAATTATTTTTTAGTTTAGGTTCTGATTTTTGCCTTAGTTTGCCTGTGTTTCGTTGAATAAGAGTTTTTGTTAGAATTTTAGAATTAATAGACAGAACTCACTAAAATTTGTAAATATATTAATAGAATGTCATTAAAAGCATAAAAACTATCTGGCTCGTAATGAATTGAATTTAGCAGAATTTATTTGTAATAATTAGTTATAGCATTCTACCACTAAACCACACCCAGTTTAATTAGGTGCACTTTAAAATTGCATCAACCTATTGCGGCCGTTATTGCTACCTAATACACTAGTGGAATCTAATGGTAAAAATGTTCACCATCTCTGGTATATTTAATTGCTTTATTTTATAATTTATGGGAAATGATTTAAATGAGTATTTAATGTATATTGAATAATATATTTTTTTTATTTGTGGTCGAAAACTTTTTGATTTTTTTTTCCGGCTAATAGTATAATTCTGCTTTATTGTACAGACGACCATTCTTTGATCCAGTTATGAAAGTTTTAAAACAACAATATCCTAGAAATCCTTACATAAATCGACTGTTTATTTGCTCTAGGTTTTTAAGTGAACTCTAGATTCTCATCAGATCTTGATAGATCATTTAGTGATTTGTAGATAACTATTTTTACAAATCTCTGTTAAAAAGGGTTTTTTTTATCGAATATTGATAAATTATTCGTACTGGAAATTCACAACAAATTCAATTGAAAGATCTGTGTTTATTTATTTATTTATTTTGTAACGTCGTGAGTAGGTAACAAACACAGAAAAATCGTCACAGCCTCATTTTAAATTTAAAACAGTATTTATTTGCTTCATAGGTTACTAAATATGAAGTAATAAAGTCCAATAAATATGCCAAGCCGGTGCAGACAGTCCAGGTCCTATCAATCCTTTTTCCCAAAAGGCACTCGCTCATCTCTCAACGCCACCGGCGTTCCTCGTCTCTTATTTCTTTCCGTTCCTCTCCAATCCCTTTTCTCTCAGGGCTCCTTTCCAGTTTTCTCCATCCAGGGCTCTCTCTTTCATTTCTTAAAAAAAACCCTTTTAAACACCAGGGGTGGGTCCACAACACACCCCTCGTCTCTTCTCATTGGCAGGCCACAAAAGTCCGCCCTCGTCCCCGGGCCACATTCGTGTACTATTTGTGCGGCAAACACAAATACATTCCTGGTCCGTCTGGAAACTAAGGCGACAGTCGTCTCGTGAAACACCTGGATTTAATGCATTGTCCCAAATTGGTTCCATGAACTCATTCTCTCGACACCTGCCATGGCGACCTTGTTCTTTTCAGACCGGCTTCGCCTATTGTCAATGGGGTCTCGGCTCTCTTTGACCATTATAATCTCCTATATCGGGTGTTCGGCGTTTGCCCGAGGTCAGACAACAAACAATGACCTCACGGCCACGTGCACCTGTCACTCCACACATGCACTTGTCACTCACACCTGTTCGGAGCCATAAAACTGAGAATGAATGGAGGGTGAGGTTCACCCCAATCAAAGACGTCACAATTTCATGTGCATTTTCTGTAATTATTTCCGATGAAACTGTCAAACCCAATCAATATATTTTATCAGGCCTAGCTTAGAATTAAATTTTATCAGACCTGTTCTTTCATATCGTGAAATGAGGAATTTTTATCATAAAAGTCAGTTGGACATTGATTAATAAAAAAAAAGTTCCACAACGGAAAAATAACAAGAAGATGGCAAATACAATACTGTGTATATTGTACTATCTCTTACTCTCTGACTAATATTGATATTCTTGGTATTAAATCTAATCAAACCTTCTACAGCACAGTGTACAAATTTGATATTTAAATTAGGAAGTAAATACTTTGCCAATATATATAACACTTAGTATAACTTTCATCCGACGTGGCACTAAAAAATAAACAATCGCATTTATCATCATATATCTTGATGAAACTTTTCGATAAATTGCTTTTCCGATTACCAGAACATCGAAAACAAATTAGTTTGATTGTTTGAATGTAGATCTTTAAAATTAGCACCCCCTTTTTTGTTTCTTTTTATTCTTTCAAGAATGATACAAATTAATGACCCGCCTTTTCATTGTCATAATGTAAATTTTACCCCCAAAAAAATTAAAACTAATATTAACTCAGTTCGTAGCTGAATACTTTTTTTAAAATATGGATAGAATTCATTCTACCTATGCTCAATGTGAGTCCACATATAAAAGAAATACATATCTTAAAAAGAGTCGAAAATAGTTATTCTGTCTCTCTTTATAAATCTATATTAACATTTTTTGTATTTTTCATAAGTATTTCTTTAAATTTAATCAATATTTCTATAAAATATGCGAAAACTTTTTTTTTTATTCTAGAAGACCTTGCTTCGATTGTGACAGTTTTCAAATGAACGAATACAAGAAAAACGTATAGTAATGATCATAATACATCCCTTTTGATAAATTCGAAAAAAAAAATTCACGTTTCATTATATCAGACTGTAAATAGCAAACTTTATACTTGTATTAATGAAAACATATGAAATATGATAATTTAAATTTAAATTATTTACTAAAGGATTTGTAATCCTTTTACATTTCGTTTTATCGGATTTCTAAAAAGAAGCACAAAATTTTCTTTAAAGATTTAAAAATGTCGTGCGTTCATATCAAAAAGAAGAAAACATGTGTCAAATAATTTCTATATGGACTATCATTTCTCATTTTTTATGATGATAGTTAATTTTTCTCCAAACAAATGTTTGGCCTAAATCTGAATATAAAAAAAATAATATTGTGGTATTTCAAGAATGCATTTGCCACAATTAGTTTAAACTGCCAGTGAACAATCGTTCTGTACACGTTGTGGCATTGAATTTCTAAACATATATTTACAACAAAAGCTGGAAAAGAGGTCAAAAAAGGAACTTTGAAATTTCTCCTGAAACAATTGCTCAAATCAGTCCGAATAAAAACTTTAAAATGCAGCAGTTGAATTTTGTTACAAAAGTAAAGGATATTCCAAAAGTACTCTATTTCCTTCTCTGTGTTTGGAATAAATCTTCAAGAATATGAAACAATGTCACAAAATCAGATTGAAAAATCACAAAGAACGTCTAGAAAATATTGCTCTCTCTGGACACCCACCATAATGACGTTACACCACTGTTTGTTTATATTTTACTCCTTATACGGAATGTATGGTGGTGAAACATATAGACATTTTATATCTCTGGTATATTTGACTTCATAACATTTCTCGTTGTTGTGGATTTGCTCTGCATTAGAAGAAAAGCATTGCAATTTCTCTTAAAAGACTTTCAACGATTTCCAACAGTAACAGAAAATAAACCAAAATACCTCAAGTATACCGCAATACACATACTGTTACTATATACATTTGCTTTCGCTGTTGTGTATTTTCTGTACAGTTTTTTCATCTTTGATCATAACAACAACGTTTTTATGGATTCAGGTAACTTCATGCTACACTGTTTGGGAATTTTTATGAAACTACTATACTGGGTAGTATACATTATTTTCAATTATATAGCGATGCCTGTTTTCACGTGTCTGTTTGCGCATGTGTGTTTGCTAATTGAGGAAAAGTCTTTGATAATAAAAGAATCTTTAGACATTCTGCTGGAATAGAAAACTTTCCACGTTTCTCAAATTCGAAGGCAGAGAAGAATCTTCTGTTATCTCCAAAAACAGACTTCAGAAGCGAATGCCATTTTCACCGAAATCTGTTTTTGGATATCGAAAAATGTTCTTGGATGTTACTTCAATGCTTATGATCTGCTAAAAGAACCCTGGAACGATCATAATTGGATGTATAAATATATAGTATTACTGGATGCAGTGTTCCATACTTCTTCTTTATTAATACTATCTTTTTACGCTGGCCGTGTTTCAGAAATAAAAACTAAAATTTTGGATTCTCTTATTCGATTAGGAATTATTAACAAGTCAAGAGTGGTGGGAGACGACTATATTGAAAATATTCATTTCTTTATAACCATTGTGGGAAATTCTGATATGTGTATGACGTTATGGAACATTATGCCTTTGAGAAAGAGTATTGCTATAAGTTTATTAAGTGTTATTGGATTATACTCTGTCATTATATTTCAATTAAGTTATCGAGAATAATTGCTACTTTTTAAAGAATTGAAAGCTTCCTTTGGAGACTTGAATCCTTATTTTGGAACTATACTATTCGAAACCCACTTGAAAAGCTGTGAATTAAGGGGGAAATATTATCTACCAAATTCAATCAATTCAATCAATTTAATTTATTCTTTTCTAGAGGTTCTGAGACAATAAATTTTTTTGTGTTAGCAATTTAGAGTACTAAAACTAATGTATAATATAACTACAAGATGATAACAATTTTGGGGATATTTAATTACATAAAATATTTAATGTTTTTTAAAAATCAAAACTTTAAATACCAAATAATTTATAAAAAGAAGACATAGAACAAATATAATTCTAATTGAGCTTAAACGTTTTATTAGAATCAGGCTTTCAGTCACAAAAAAACAGTGAGGTAGATTCTTTTCAAAATAATGCTAGCAAATTAGTGTATATTTAATTACTTTAA
This sequence comes from Trichonephila inaurata madagascariensis, assembly GCA_019973955.1. Classification (NCBI taxonomy): domain Eukaryota; kingdom Metazoa; phylum Arthropoda; class Arachnida; order Araneae; family Nephilidae; genus Trichonephila; species Trichonephila inaurata. The sequence goes on along the minus strand of BMAV01024034.1, from coordinate 66,705 downwards.
CTTATTATCTATAGAAAGTATTTTAAGTGAGAATTAAATGTATACTCACAAAAACGCAGTTTTTAGTATGTGTGCAGCCCAAAATCTTTTATTACTTCCCAGCCAATAGGATTATTCTATATAGTTGTACAGACTTTGATGTTTTAAAATTCATTTATGCTATTTTTATAATAACGTTTTTTTTACTATATATTTATGTGATAAATAAATTGTTTCTCCGATGTGGATTTATAAACAAACTCAAAATCTTTATCCTATTTTGATGTATCACTTAGTCAGCTCATAACTTTTCGTACTAGAAATTAGTAAAAATTCAAATGAAAGAATTATGTTATTTTATTCAAATATGAAAGTAGCACATGCGTTTTTTTAAATAGCAATCCATATAAAATTGTATTACTCAATAAATACATTTTATCAGGTCTAGTGTTATGAATTTCCACACATACGTAAGCTTGTAAACTCTATCTAAAAAATCATTTACAATACTTTCTTTCTGTGAAATGTGTGTTACGTTTGTGCCTATATTACTTTTCATGACTTTAAAAAATTATGTGTGGGAAAAATTGATGGGTTTTTCAAAATTTTATAACGTTTACCATAAATACGTAGGCAACTATAAAGAGCATGATGCAAAGAAGTTTGTGGTTTTCATATCATTTTTATTTTAACTACTCGCAAAATTGTACCAAAAATGTGCTGTGGTCTAAGCATTTTAGTGTAAATAAAACCCTGTATTGAATTTTATTCTGATTTTCTTCCATTTATATGTATATATATATATTCATTTAAAATATGATCGATATTACTAAGTAATGAAATTTTGAGAAAAAGTTCTTAATTGTAACAGATATTTTTAAAAAAATGTGAGCATATGTTAGTGAACTTTAGTTCGTTAGCACACAAACAACAATTATTTTTGTAAAATTATAACAACACGAACCAATTTAGCTCTCAACGTTTGAACAGGTACTCATTGCATTACAAATTTAATTCTTCACGTTTCTTCACGTCACAGGGATATGGATCTATAAAAGATCCTCCATCCCCTATCTGAAATTGTACTTTTGCGCTAACAAGTGGGAGTCCTGAATGGGAAAACAAAGTTCATCGAGTTTGTAGAGAGGAAGATCTTGTTGAATGTTAGGATCAGGCAGGTGGATGACGTCAAAGTCTGAGAGGTGTTCTGGATGGCTTCAGTGGGAGAGATCTTGAGGATTTTGGCATGGAAGTACATTCAAAACATTTATGAATGGAACTCGACTTCGCTCATATGGCCACCGCGGGCACGTTTGCAGCGGTCGATTCGGTGGACCCAATTTTCCATGACTCGGCCACACATTTCGGCTGAAAAGGCTGCTATTTCGCGTTCAATGTTGGCTTTGAGCTCTTCCAACGTCGTCGGCTTATTAGCATAGACCAATGACTCTTGACGTAGCCCCAAAGAAAAAAATCTAGAGGCGTTAAATCGCACGAACGAGGCGGCAAATTGACTGGTCCATTTCTTGAGATAACACGCTCATCAAACTTGTTCAATAAATCGATTGTAACGTGTGCTGTGTGGCTTGTGGTGCCGTGTTGAAACCACATGCTGTCCAAGTCCATATATTCCAAATCGGGCTAAAAATAATCGATAATCATGGCGCAATAACGATCACCATTCACAGTAACATGGCGACCACTATCGTCGACGAAAAAATATGGCCCTATGACGCCGCCGGCATGCAAACCGCACCAAACAGTTATCTTTTGTGGATGAAGTGGTTTTTCATTAAGCACATGTGGATTTTCACCCGCCCAATACCGCATATTTTGTTTATTGACAAACCCATTGAGCCAGAAATGAGCTTCGTCACTGACGATGATTTTACGATGAAATTGATCATATTGGCGCATCTTTTCCAAAGGCCAATCGGAGAACTTACGTCCCTTCGAATGGTCCATCGGCTTCAATTCTTGAGTGAGCCTGATCTTGTATGGGTGTTAAGTAAGATCCTTACGCGCAAAATTCGCCATATAGTGGTCTTGGCGATGCCCAACTCTTTAGAACGCCGTGGAATTGACTGATTTGGATCATTTGCTATGGACGTTTCAACGGCAGCGATATTTTCGACACTTCGATCAACCCGTAGTCTCACTGGCACGACAACATCACACAACGAATATGTAGACTCAAACTTTTTCACTAAACGTGTTACTGCCTGTCTACTAGGGCAAGAATTACGACCGAAAATCGGAGTTAACGCTCTTAAAATAGCGGCCACCGACTCCGAATTTCTGTAGTAAATTTTTAAGATTTGCAGACGTTGTTCGTTCGTGTACTTCACCATGATGAAAAGGTTATGTCTACTGAATAAACTGACAGTGACAGTTCGATGTTAAGTGAAACGGTGCGTTCACAAACTAAATTCAAAATTGTCTGGTCCCTATTGGAAAACCCCTTATTTGTTAGATTAGAGGCAACTGCATTAGTTGGTTGCAATAAGTGAGAAAGCTCTCTAATGGCTGCCCTGAGGTTGGGATAATTAGGATGAAGGTAGAAAAGAAAAAGCTTGCCTGGTGGGTGCAATGATAAGAAATTAAGTGATACAAAGAGTTTACGAATTGAAAATTAAGAAGGGGGAAAACTTAAGAATTTTTAGTTGGCATTCACCACCGGTGAATGCAAAGGATTAATATTAAGGGGGATTGTACGAGTCTAGGAGTATTCTCCTAGGTCTCTTAGCAGAATCGTTTAAGTTATAATTTTGAATATCAGGTAAATTTAAATTATTAGTATTAAAAATTTAATTGTGAGAGTTTGGATGAAGTTTTTAAAAGGTTTAATGTCAAGGGCTTTATAAATGTAAGAGTTTCTGGTATATTCCACCAGCTCTTGTAATATTTCTGAAATAAGAGTTTTGAGAGACTTCTAGTATCTTAATATTGGTATTAGCTGCGTAACCCCACACAGGCAAGCATAACTTTAGACGGGACGCAAAACAGTAGTGTAGAGAAGTACCTTATTGTTGAGAGTCATTTCAGAATTCCGGTTAATTACAAATTTAATGTAGATTGCTAATATTATATGTGATTTTATAGATAATACAAAGTGAGAGAAACATAAGTAATAAATTATATTATCAAAGCGAAAGTAACGCAGCTAAATTGCACCTAAGGTAAATCGAAAAAAGTTTGTGAAAAATTTAATGGTTGATTAATATGGATCCTCACACACACACACAATTATCTGACCCTTGACTAATGATATCTTTGTAATTCAGTTACTAAATTGGTGTTAAATGAAAGTCAAGGCATTTTACATCTAGTTATGGCGTATTCCTTTGCTTGAAGGAGTACGGAAATTAAATCTAAAACACTGATACTGCAAACGGGTTTGTGGACTTAACGCCGTCTTTAAGAACTTTTTTCTTTTTAAATACTCATTTTTATGTGCAATACCCCATTGGGAAATATTTAAAAATTCCACAACAATGTTGGAAATACTACTTTTTGGTAGGGATTTCTCTACTCTTTTTCTTAATGTGAATGAATTGTAATATTTCAGCTAAGTAGATAAGAATAAACCCTAGAATATTCCACATCTACAGACAGATTACTTTGTTGATTAGTTGTCATGAATAATCTTAATTGTAATTTGAAGGAATTGTTCATTGTTTGGCAAAATATATTAACATATAATAATTTAGTAGAGATACAAATACTACAAGAAAAAAATCCTTATTAAAATGTTAAAAGGTTGTTTAGTGTAATTTAGTGGTATAATACAATAGTGTTTGGTGGTGTTGAGTAGCAAAGTAAAATAGAAGGATTATCAAAAAATAAACTTTATTTCAGCAACACAACTAATAAATAAGTTCGAATATATTCCCTTCGTCAGAGTGGAATCTGGAAGGATGGAAGAAATACCAGAAGACATTTCTTCCAACCAATGAAATTCAACAGGAGGTTCTAACAGCTAATAAGACTTAAGGATATCAAGAATACGATATTATGAAAGTGCACTGCAAAGTATCCCTTTAGTGACGAAGAAAACGGCATAAAAAATATAAAAATAAAAAAATGTTTACTCTGTAGTTTACAAAAAAAAAATGAAGCACTACAAAATACATAAATTTCAATAACACATACAGTTATTTATATACACAATACAATAAGAGATATACACATATAAATTACTAAGAAGAAATTTGAGTTAGTAAGTTAATCTCTTAGGAAAATGTACGTGTCTGCTAGAACGTGCGGTTCTAGTATTTTTAACAACAATTTTATCTTCAATTTTTTGCTTGGTGAGAGGTGGTTCGAAATTTGAACTACCCTCTTTTGGGAATTAAAATCTTCTGAAAATTCAAAAGCTGGCTTGCAACTGTCTATAGTGACGGTTACATTTTTATAATTTATACTAATTACAAAATTTTTATCAGATCTACTTTTGACTATGTGCAGTCCAGTATAAGGAGGGAAAGGGGGCTGAATTTTGTCATTTCTAAGATAAAATTGTGTGCATATACTTAATGATTGGTATAAATAACTTTTCGTACAACTATGAGAAACAGGTGATATTGGGCTAAGTTTTCTCATCATGGCAATTAATTTCGCGACATAAGTGTTTGACGATGTAAAGCATTCGCCCGTGAGTGATGCCTTACTTCTAAGTTATTTTCGTGACCTAGGGGTGTGGGAGTGAATAAAGAACCAGGCGTTGCCATAATCTTAATATCTCTTTATTAAGATCTTAACATAAACACTAACAATGATAATATTTATATTTTAACTTAGCGGATCTCTCTGAGGTGAGAAATACACAATACGTATAACCAAATAAGCGCGCCCTTAATCACTATGTTTAACTTTACGCCTATCCTTAATCTAAGTTTATACACAGTTCCTAATATTAACTTGAATGATCCTACCTCTATATCCTAGGTAGCAGCAATACTCCCGAATCTTCTATGTAATTTCCTTATCTCGAGTGGAACAGTATCCACCTTGCTTGAACACACCTTCACGGATAGCTGACACTGGAATATCGGCTTACTTCAGCTTACATGTTTAAACTCCGACTAGCATAATCACTTCCCAAAAGGCCACCACGCTTACGCTAAACTTCTGCTATTTAAAAGGTTCCTAATTTGAATAATCACGCTTCGCTTCTGGATTTAGTGGGGAAAGGATTTACCTTTTTCGGCCCCAAAGAACCCAAGAAAAAATTAACAGAAAGCGCGACAAGCCCGTCACAACAAGACAGACGTTTGAAGAGATTCTGTGGATATGAAATCTGGCTGAAGAAAAAATTGAATTTCAGTACCATGAAGTTGCATTTGTAGTCAAAATGGGTGGTTTTGCATAATTTCCTCAATTGTCACTCTAGATAATGCATCTGCAACTTTGTTGTCTGTTCCAACTACATAACGAATATCTGTAGAAAATTGTAAAATGTAATCTAGATGTCTGAGTTGAAGTGGGGTACCTTTTTCTGGTTTCTGCTTGAAAGCGTAAGGTATTTTCGATCAGTATATATAAATTCGCCGCCTTCAAGCATGTGTCTAAACTTTTTAATTGAAGTATATATAGCCAAAAGTTCTCGATCTTAAGTAGACCACTTTTGCTGAGTTTTAGGAAGACTTAAAAAGATAAAAATGCTGTTTGTTCCGAGTTACCATTAGAGAGCTGCATCAAGGAACTGCCAATGGCGAAATTTGATTCATCTGTCCAAACATTTAAAGTAGCACCAGGAATCGGATGCTTAAGAAGAGTTGCACAACTAAGGCTGTTTTAACATCAGTAAATGAATTTTCCGCTTTTTCAGTCCATTCAAGAGAGGTTTGCGGATTTTTCGATGGACGAGAAGGTTTCTTTTTGTATGGATGACCTTCTAACAATTTTATAAGGGGTGCTAAAACGTGGGCTGCCTTAGAAATGAATCTACGATAAAAAAAAAATCATATACATTCCTAAGAATCTACGCAATTGAGTAATAGTATTAGGTCTAGGAAACTTTTGAATAGCATCGACTTGATCAGGAAGAGGTGAAATACCTTCGTTGGAAACTTGATACCCAAAATATTTTAAACTATCTACTCCGAAAGTACATTTTGAGGGTTTAATTGTTAAGCCATAATAATCAAGTCTTTCAAAAAGTACACGGAGATGAGTAGTATGCTCTTGAACATTTTGAGGTGCAATTAAAATATCATCAGTGCATAAACACCTTTCAAACTATGAGTAACTTCACCGAGTGCTTTCGAAGAGACCAAATGGAGTACAAATAGCAGTTTTATGTATGTTTCCAGAAGCAATCGGAGTTTCGTGAAAAGCTTTAACGAGATCAATGTGAGAAAATATTTTTCCCCAAGTAGTTCACTTGTGAAATCAAGAATGCTAGAAATTGGATATTTGTCCTGTTTTGTTTGAGCATTTATAATGCTCTGAAATCGCCAACAGGGAGCCAATTATTTGCTTTCTTTTTTAGGAAACATATGTATTGGGGATGAATAATTGCTGCTGGAAGGGCGCATGTGGCTTAAATCCAACATGTGCAGAAATTCCATTTTCACAGTTTTTAACCTGTCTGGAGTCGTGCGACGGGGTTTGGCACAAACAGGTAGTTCAAATGTATTAGTATAGTCAACTACATTATGTTTAACTGTCTGGTTTGCGCAAGGTGGTTTCACAATATTTGGAAAATCATTCAACAATTTAGAAAAATCATTATCAACAACATGAGTTTTAATAGAGAAAATATTAGAATTTCTAATAATACACTGACAATTCAATTTCGTAGAAGTATCAAATAAACTGCGATTTCTTAAATCAAGTTTTATATTAACATAATGTAAGAAATCTGCACCAATAATAGCATTAGACACATTACAAATAAAAAATGGAAAAACAAAATTTCGTCTTAAACCTAAATCTAATGACATTAATTTATGCCCGTACACCTGAATGGGTGTAACGTTCGCAGCAATAAAAGTTTGCACTGGAGGATATTGTTTTTGAGTTTTATTTGCGGAAAGGATTGAGCAATCACTTCCGGTATCAACAACAACAACAAAAAAAAATGGATTTACGATCGCGAACGAAAAGGCGATAGGAAGTCGTAGGCAAGGCAGACGTCGCCGCTACTCCTGCCCATTCCAGTTTTCCTGGAAAGACCAGGGCTGAATACATTTTCTTGTCTTCGTAGAAAATTGATTATGATACCAACATAAATTAGATGCTGTTGGCTTAAGAATCTTTCCAAGAGTGCGAGAATTTAAACGATTTCGAGAAAAACTTCTCGATGGTCGAAGTTCTTTTAGTTCCTGACGTAAAAGTTTTAACTCTTTGAGGAGTTTCGATTCATTACTATCATCAGAATTGACACTGGAATATTTTGATACAGCACTTACCTGTACATGCCTTACATGCCATTCCAATAGAAGTAAATCTGCCACACTGTGCGATTCTGAGCGCCGTTGCATCACACACACACACTCGAAATAATTCCTATGCCTCTATCTGTCTCCTAGCTGTTCTCCTGCTAAAAGTCGCCTTTTGCTTTCACCGCATCGGGCAATGGCCTTTTTTTTTTCGTTTCGAATATGAATTTGTGCTCCCAGGTGAAAGAATTACGTCTCGAACTACCATTGCCGCATCGGGAGACAAATGAGCTACGCAATAATTACCGTAAAATCCGGTGTATAACGCGCATTTTTAACACAAAAAATAAGATCGAAATTTAAAGGTGCGCGTTATGCACAGGGTATTAAAATGACAGCTTTAAAAATAAAAAGAGATGAGTATAGAAACACAAATTAGACTTCTACGCATATTGAAATACTGTTTATTTAAAAGAAACAGCATTCCGCGCGTATGAACTTAAAGGGCTGTAGTTCTAAAAGGATACTATTTTTTCTATAGCTTCGGATAAATACCTTGAATAAGTGACTTCAAAACGTAAGAGAATTGTACACGTCTATGTCAGGTTTCTTCGTTCAAAACGGGGTGCGCGTTATGCGGCGAATTAAAAAATGAGGCTTGGAAGTATAAGTGTGCGTTATACGTCGGTGCGCGCTATACGCCATATTTCAGGGTATATTTGGTGCGTTTGTCGGTTATCGGCTTCGAAACTGCCTGTTCGAAGGTTGATTCAAGCATCCCGAACCATAACGGGGATCTAATGAAACAAAACTGTAATTTTAACAGCTGAAATATCCTCCATATTTACGAAAGGCACAGGCAACGTTGAAAAAAAAATTATTTAAAGTTAAAAAATTTTTAATTTTATACTCAAAGAATGGGTCACCATTTTGGTGGTGTTGAGTAGCAAAGTAAAATATAAGGATTATCAAAAAAATAAACTTTATTTCAGCAACTCAACTAATAATTAAGTTCGAATACATTCCCTTCGTCAGAGTGGAATCTGGGAGGATAGAAGAAATGCCAGAAGACAGTTCTTCCGACCAATGAAATTCCATACGAGGTTCTGACAGCCATAAGACGTAAGGATCATCCGATATTATGAGTAAGCATCATCCGATATCTAATGAAACAAAACTGTAATTTTAACAGCTGAAATATCATCCGATATTATGAATAAGTATCATCCAATATTAAGAATGTACACTACAAGTACATTATTTTAAATCTGCTATCAAAGTCATGACAAGATCATTCAAATTCTTTTCACTTAATTTATGTGACACCTTTCTCGAATATTCTCGCACTAATTCTAGTTTGCCGAATATGGTTCGAAATGGTTTGTTGAGCTGAATCAAGCCTTTCCACAATCTCTAATGTTTTCAAAAAAAGATTTTACTTGAACATGATCTTGATAGTTTCGTTATCAATCAAAAATGTTTACCCAGAAAGGTCAAAATCACTACTTGAAACCTTTCTCGAACTGTCTTCTGTATATTGTGGCAGAAATTGTACCATCAAATAACACTTTCAATTAATTTCAATGAGTGCACGATCGCGTCTCACTTAATAGTAACATGAATCATCTTCGTTTTAGTTCATTTGCTAAGCCAGTATGTAGCAAGTATGCTATGGCCAGTATGCCATTAATGGCCAGTATGCCATTTAGTTGTAATAAAAGAGCCAAATATATGCGTCAAATGAATATGCATATACTTGTTGAAACTTGTTATATGTGGAACGGACAGAGTTTTCCAGTATATCTATAACGTAAATTCTTTGTATAAATCATTTGTATTGAAATCTTATTAATGTGAGTCTGTTATTTATATTTCTTCTTTCATTTACTCAAATGGAAGCATATTTTATATTATTCCAGACTAGCCACGTCAAACACGCAGCCCGCCAATCCGTAGCTTGCGGCCCACCGAAACTTTTTTAACTCTTTAAATATCAAGCTTTTAAAGATTTTTATTTTGAAATTTACATGAGATTAACTTTTTTTAAAAATAAACTACACACATTTACCTATTACATATTATTGTTTATAGAATAATAGAAATAACCTGTACATTAAAAATTATTTTTTTAATGTTGTATTAAAATTTTTCATTTTTAATTGTAATAATATTCTTAAAACAATTTTATATACATGTTCTAATCTAAGTGATACTAAATATCATAAATAGTATCCAGTTATACGCTTTTGCAAAATCATGGTTCCGAACGTAGTCGGATACCTTAATAAGTAGAAAGGCTGTTTATTTGCTCTATACACACATTTAGAGAACTCTAAATTCTTTTCAGATCTTGATATACCATTTAGTAAGAGTCTCAGTCAAACAGAGTTTTTTTTTTTTAAATCAAATATTGATAAAGTATTCGTACTAGAAATGCAGAACAATTTCAAGTGAATGATATATGATTTATTTGTTTATTTAAAATTACATGTGTGTTTCTTATAATTATTTCTAATAAAGCTGTCCCATCCAATAAATATATTTTATAAGACATCTCTTTTATATAGACCTAATTTTTATCAGACCTGTTCTTTCATATTAGACATATTCGTGAAGTTGGAAGTTTATATCGTAAAAGTTATTTGAGACTTGTTAAAAATACTGACATCGGGAAAATAACAATAAGATAGCAAATACAATACTGTGCATATTGTATTATCTCTTTCTCTCTGCATAATTATGGTTCTTGGTATTAAATTTAATCAAACCTCCAGCAGCGCAATGTAGAAATTTGATATTTAAATTAGAAAGTAAATATTTTGTCAATAATACTTTGTATAATCTTCGTCCGATGCGAAACTAAAAGCAAATAGTCGCATTCATCATTAAGTATCTTGAAGAAACTTTTCGATAAATTACTTTTCCGATTACCAGAACATCGAAAACAAATTAGTTTGATTGTTTGAATCTAGCTCTATAAAATTAGCACCCCTCTTTTTTTTTTTTTTATTTTAAGCGTGGTACAAATTAACACTCCGCCTTTTCTTTGTCTTACAGTGTGTGTAAGTATTATCCAGAATTAATATTAGTTTAAGGAAAACTAATATTAACTCTGTTCGTAACTGAGATATTTTTTTAAATATGGATAGTAGAGTCATTCTACCTATGTCCATTGAGTCCACATATACTCGCAGCAATATATGTCTTACAAATAATAGTTAGAAATAGTTATTCATTACAATTTTGTATTAAGACTTTCATACTTTTCATAAGCATTTCTTTAAATTTAATCAGTATTGGTAAAATATGTAAAAATCATTTTTCTGTATTCTACATCAACTTTTTTCATATCTGACAGGACAGTTTAATGTATGGATACAAGAAAGACGCATATTGATCCATCTCTTTGAATAAATAAGGAAAAACATTTGATCTTTTTTATATATAAAATTTGAAATAGCAAACTTTATACTTATACAACTGAAAACATGTGAAATTATGCTGATTTAAATTATTTAAATTTAAAATATTCGCTAAAGGATTTATAATCTTTTTACCTTTCGATGTACCGGATTTCGAAAAATAAACATAAAATTTTCTTTAAGTGATTTGAAAATGTTGAGCGTTCATGTAGAAAAGAAAAAAAATGTATCAAGTAATTTTAATGCACAGTCATTTATCATTTTCCCATCGTAGTAAATTTCCAAAGAGATGTTTGGTCAATATTTGAATATATATAAAATAATATTGTGGTCTTTTATGAATGCATTTACGTAAAGTAGTTTAAACTGCTGTTGAATAATCGTTCCTTACTCATTGTGGCATTGAATTTCCACAAACATATATTTACAATAAAAGCTGGAAAAGAGGTCAAAAAAGGAACTTTGAAATTACTCATGAAACAATTGCTCAAATCAGTCCAGAATAAAAAATTTAAAATGCAGCATTTGGAGGATTCTGTCACAAAAGTTGAAAAAGTTCCTAAAGTACTCTATTTCCTTCTCTTCGTATTTGGAATAAATCTTCAAGAATATCGAACAAAGTCAGCAAATCAGATTGAAAAGTCACAAAGAACTTCTAGAAAAAATTTATCTATCTGGATACCTACCATAATGACGTTATATCATTGTATATTTATACTTTACTCCTTATACGGAATGTATGACGGTGAAACGTGGGTATTTTATATCTCTGGTGTTCTTGACTTCATAACCTTTCTCGTTGTGGTAGACCTGCTCTATAATAGAAGAAAAGTGTTGCAATTTCTCTTAAAAGATTTCCAACGATTTCCAACAGTAAAAGAAAAAAAACCTAAATGCTGCAAATGTACCACCATACACTTACTATTACTATATACATTTGTTTTTGCTGTTGTGTATTTTCTGTACAGTATTTTCATCTTTGATCATAACAACAACGTTTTTATGGATTCAGGTAACTTCATGCTACACTGTTTGGGAATTTTTATGAAACTACTATACTGGGTAGTATACATTATTTTCAATTATATAGCGATGCCTGTTTTCACGTGTCTGTTTGCACATGTGTGTTTGTTAATAGAGGAAAATTCTTTGATGATAAAACAGTCTTTACATCTTTTGCAGAAGCAAAAATCTTTCCACGTTTCTCAAATTCGAAGGCAACGAAGAATGTTTTGCCATCTCCAAAAACAGACATCTGAAGCGAATGCCATTTTCACCGAAATCTGTTTTCTTTGGATATCGAAAAGTGTTCTTCGATGTTACTTCGATGCGTATGATCTCTTGAATGAGCCATGGAATGAAAATAATTGGATGTATAAATGTTTAATATTACTGGATGCTGTGTTCCATATTTCTTCCTTGTTAATAGTATCCTTTTACGGCGGCCGTGTTTCAGAAGTAAAAACTAAAATTTTAGATTCTCTTATTCGACTAGGAATGGTTAGCCATTCACGGATGGAGGAAGAGAATTATATTGAAGATATTAATTATTTTATAAACATTGTCGGAAATTCTGATATGTCTATAACATTGTGGAATATTATGCCTTTAAAAAGGAGTATTGCTGTAAGTCTATTAAGTGTTATTGGATCATATTCCGTCATTATATTTCAATTGAGTAATCGAGAGTAATTGTAACTTTAAAAAAGTTAAAACCATTCTATCACCCTTGAATTTAATGTAGACATGAAACATTATTTTGAAACTACTATAACATACAAAACCCACAAGAATAGAGAAAAAAATATATCCTTAGGGCATACAACTACCCTAAAATTGTGATTTTTTAAAAAATGGGCAAATTTTTTTCATGATTTTATTTATAGGTCATTTTATTAGCTTTATAAAAATACCAAGTTTTTTATTTTCCATTCACTAGAACAAAAACTACAAGTGTTTTAGTGAAAGCAGAGAGATCCCATATCTTTATACAAGATGTCAAACTCCTAAATGCGTTTTACTCGAAATGTGTTTTTTTCGAAAAGCTCAAACGAGGACTGCGATGACTCAAAAAGTTTTTGAAATTATTTGCTGAAATTTTTTTGTGTATGTTTTGTATAACAGTGGAAGTGTTTTAGCCTTCAGAGTTATCAATCACTGTTATATTACAATATTTACAGTACTTTATGTGAATATAATCACTGTTTTTTTAAGAAATTTCATATAATAACTAAGATACAGTACTCTAGGTTTGTAAAAATTAAAATATCTCTTATCCTGAAGGTCATTTTAAAATGGAATAGCAAAGTAATACATTAAAATTGAAAAATTGAGAATTTGTTAGTTTACCATTTGTACAGAGCGAGCCCCGTTTATTTTATTTTTTGTCAATTTTTACCCATTTCTTCCCCCTTTTAGTAGTTATAATTTGTTTTTCTCTTCTTAATTTTAGCCTTTTCTTCTTAAAATGTACTAAATAAATCTAAAAACCACAAAAAAATCTCCATATCTCCATTTTTTTAAAAAAAAATGTTGTCGCAAGTAGGCGGATACCTTAATAAGGCCGTTTTAAATATAGTTCCTACCAACTTAACAAGTGTTTAAATATCTATTTTACGCTTTTTTAGCACACCTAAGAGTTGTGCTGTTAGCTCTTCGGTTACCAGAACTGATGTTTCGATTTTCTAATTCACAAACACTAAGAAAGATTCTTTAATTTTCTACGCAGCAAGAAAATTGTTCCAGATGACTTGCCATTGACTACAGTTGGTGACTATTTGCCATCTTGGAAAAAAACCACATGGATATTGTCGCTTATTCCCTATTAAAGCACATGAGAACAAAATACGTTTGTGCAACATGCGCTGTTCCACTATGGTTGATTCCTGTTTTCTGAAATTTTGTTGAAAGTAATATGTATAAATTCTTAAATTCCTACGTACAAAATATATCTGGTTTATAATTTCTTCAGTATATTTTAGTAATTACTAATTAATTTTTTATAAATATCATGTGCATAAAGAGATGTAAAATATAAGATGTTAGATATTATTTTAAATCATTCCAAGTGGGTGGGGGGAAGCATGCATCTCACAAAAAAATTGTCTTAATACTCCAATTATTTTAATTAACAAGTTAAATGAAACTCTTTCTTTAAATCAATCTTCTAACTGCCAAAAGTATTTTAATAGCCTTACTAGAAAAAAAGGGCCTTATAAAGTTGTAAGCAAAATGTAGTATACGAAATTTAATGAATTACAATAATTTAAGTTACACTATTCTCTCTTTCTGTTTATTCCGAGATAAAAAAAAGTGGTTAGCAGTTCAGAGAATTTAAACCTGAATATAAAAGAAAGTATTTTAAGAACACAACTCGTTTGTTTGATGGTTACATAAAATAACAAATATTTTAAAAAATGAAAACTTTAAATATTGAATAGCTAAGAAAGAGGAAATAAAAAGACAGAAAAAAAAACCTAGGCAAAAATGTTTTTAGTTGTGTTTCAACATTTTAAAACAATTAGAATCCAAAGCAACCACAATTGAACAGACAAAATTTCTTTATTGCTAGATTCACTTTCGGAATTATATAAAAAAATAATTGTATATTTAACTACTTTATTCTGTTATCACCAGAAAACATTTTGAATGAGCATTTAATGTATATTTATTAACACAAATTTAATATATATACACAGCCAAAAATTTAATTACTTCTCAGCTTATAGGTTAATTTTATTCAATTTCTACTATTTGTTCACTCTCTTCCTGTATGTATATATATATATATATCTTGTTCAAATTTTCATTCATTGATAAAATATTTTGTTTCATTCTTAGAAGTTCAAAAACATTTTTTAAAACTTGTAGTGGATGACACTCAGAGGCGTAGCTACCGCTGTATCAATAATAATGAGCCTCAAAACGTGTAAGCAAAATATCCCAAAATATTAAGGAGCTCTTAGGAAGGGCTCACCAAGGAACTTTGATACAGGGCCCACTCAGGACTAGATACGCTAGTGATGACACTTGATGTTAATATTTTTTTAAATATTAATTCATTGATTAAGTTAAAAAATGAATCGATAGTAACAAACAAAAATAATAGTGTAACAGCATATATGCATATATAGAAAGGAAAAACCGTTCGCTATAGCGTAATGGTTGCGTTGGACTTCTAATCCAAAGGCCGGGGATTCGAATCCCACCTGGGATGGCCTAATTTCTGTGAATGTGATATCTTTTTATTATACTGCTTCTTAGAATAATTAAATTTAATTAATGAATAAATAGTAACAAACAAAAAAAAACAGTCTAACACCCTATATAGAAAGGAAAATCGCTTTCTGTTTTGCTACTTAATATTTTGATTCTGTCATATGTATATACATATTTATATTAACTGTAACTATTTAATAAAAAGTAACTAAAATAAAATTTTTCTTTGTTGCCCTAAGTAGAAATTGACTTAAAAATGTTTTCTTACATTGCTTGTTCAAATATGGTTAGCATTCATTTAATCTCAGCCCATTGAGTCCATATACTTACAGAAATGTCTTTTTTTAAAAAAAAGACGGAATTATATTTATTCATTACAGATCTATATTAACATGTTTGTATTTTTCGATAATATTTCTTTAAATTTAATCAGAGTTCATTTTCCTTTATTCTGGAATTCTTTGTCTCACTTTTGACATAACAACTTTTCAAATAAACGCAAAAAAAAAAAAAAAAAAACATATAATACTGATTATAATTCATCACATTCAATGAAATGGAGGGAAAGTTCACCTTTCATTATATCTAATATTTCAAATAGCAAACTCTTTATACTTATATTAATAAAAACAAAAATATATTATAAATATGTGAAAACATATTAATTTAAATGAAATAAATTTGATGTTATACTCTAATCAATTCCTAATCCTTTTATATTTCAAAATACCGTATTTTTAAAAAGAAGAAGAATTTTTTTAAAATTTTCTCAAAGTGATGTGTGCTTCCATGTAAACTTTTTTATCTACTAATTTCAGTAGATTGTCATTGATTATTCTTTTCCCCATCATAATAAACTTCCAAAGTGATGTTGCAAAATAATGTAGTGCCTCTAGGCTACATTTACGTCAGTTTAAACTGTCAGTGGTTGATCGACTTTGTGGCATTAAATCTCCAATTATATGCAATAAGAAAAAGAGCATTTGAAATTGCTCATGAAATAATTTTTCAATTCAGAAGTAAATCTTTAAAATAAAGCAACTGGATTCTGTTACAAAAGTAGAAATAATTCCAAAAGTAATCGATATCCCAGTTTTCTTGTATAGAATAAATCTTCAAAAATATCAAACTATACCAACAAATCTGATTGAAAATTTCTGAAAAACGTCCATGTTTGGGATGGTCTAGGAAACGCTATTTTTTTTCAATGTAGCTCCCCTCGCAGAACACCCCCCTTCCCAGGAGTTAAAAGACGTGCTTTCCGAAGAATGGGCTTTTTTGCCCCAAACATTTTTTGACACCCTCCATAGATACTATGGCAACTTGTTGTGAGGCTTATATAGCAGTGCACGGTAGTCACACTCCGTATTAGACAGACTTTTCCCGAGGTAATTGCTTTATATCTCTGTTGCATGATCTCAAACTTTTTGATGCACTCTACATCTCAATTAAAAATTAAAATCTTTTCCATGTTATGCCTCAGTGCGCCAATTTACCTACAACATTGTAAAGTGAGTGAAAGAATATTAACGTCACACTGTTCAGCTACATGAGGGCTTTTGGCGACGGACCTCGAAGTTTTGAACCATGCTCAAGTGACGAGGACGACACCTGAGCTCTCCTAACTGCCGCACCACACCATTGGGAGGACGTTTGAGTTCTCGACAGATTTCGCGTGCATCGCTCCCTTACACGACGGGTCTTTAGTGGTACTGGGCTCGAACTCGTGACTTGCCACCCATGATCCAATACCTTGACCATTAGGCTACCGCGGCCACACAACATTGTAAAAATAAACATAGTGAATAAGATGTTAAGGTTGTGACCTTAACCCTTTTACGACGGGTATATCATGTATACACCAGTCATCTAACCTTCTTTTCGGACGGGAGGCCATTCAATGCACTTGTCCGTGGGGACAGCCAATTCTGTAGAACCAGTACGAAACGCGATTCATCAATACCTCATCCGGCTGACGGTGACATTTGGGGTGGATGCAAATGATACACACCCATCTCTACAATGTTTTCCATTGATCAGTAGGTCGTCGCGAAAAGGTTAAATTTGGACATGAATGTAAAATCATGCATTACACAAGGGCTTCAAACAATGAGACAGGTAGTCGTTTATCACACACATGTGTGTGTGGAATGCATCACAGAAAAACATATGCTTAAACAGCTAAAAAAATTAACTAAGTTGAACCGAAAGGGGGTGATATAAAACATGTGTGTGTGTGAGAGACAGAGAGAGAAAAGGAAAGCATTAAAATTAAAACATTCAAAAAAATAGAGAATCCCTGATAATCCCACGTAAGCGGAATAGGCTAGGTCAGTGGTCTTCAAACTTTTCTTTTCCAACTCACGAAACCCCTAGAACTTGAAGATGTTTTCGTGAAACCCCTACAATTTGAAGATGTTTTCGTGGAAACCCTACAACTTCAAGGTGTTTTCGTGGAAACCCTACAACTTGAAAGTGTTTTCGTGAAACCCCTACATCTTGAGGGTGTTTTCATGGAACCCCTACAACTTGAAGGTGTTTTCTTTAAACCCCTACAACTTGAAGGTGTTTTCGCTTAACCTCTACAACTTGAAGGCGCTTTCGTGGAACCCCTACAACTTGAAGGTGTTTCCGTGGAACCCCATTCCATATACATACTTAGCAGAATATATCTCAAAATAATATTTAAAGTAGATTAACATGATATAGATACTTTAGGTAAAGACAATTAAAAATGTATCGCATTTATTATTAAAAAGTTCTAGTCTAATTTTTTAATTAAATTTACTCATTAATAATATTAATTTGAGATCTCCAAGTGTCACACCTGCTCACGTGGCCGCGGTAGCCGAGTGGTATAGGTATCGGATCGTGGCTTGCCTTGTCACGAGTTCGAGCCCAATACCACTAAAGACCCGCCGTGTAGGGCAGCGATGCACGTTAAATCTGTCGAGAGCTGAAACGTCCTCCCGTTGGTGTGGTGTGGTAGTCAGGAGAGGGGGGTGCCAGCTCAGGTGTCGTCCACGTCACTTGACCATGGTTCAAAATGACGTGGTCCGTCGCCAAAAGCCCTCGTATAGCTGAGCAGTGCGACGTTAATATTCAATCAATCAATCAGTAACACCTACTCATGCATTATATTTAGTAACTGGGATATGTGCTTGCTTTTTTTCACTCAAATTTTGTCGGTCAATCGTATTACTTATTCCGAGTTTTACTTGTTTTTGTAGCCACTATATATATATATACATTGAAAAGTATATTTCCCTTACTCACATAATGCTCTGAATGGCATTAAAGTATTTATAGCTGTAGAAGAAATACTGTACACTTTGCAAGAATTTGCATCCTAAAATTTAGGAGTTGTTCTAGCTTAAATTTAGATTTTAATATCGAATCTGTTGATATGTTGTCCCTCTCCTTCATTATAGTGTGTTTTTTCCACAAATGCAAAAAGGTACATTTTCCATTAGAAAACTATTTAGTTTTGAAAGACGAGCTAACTCTAACGAGTATAAAAACAATAGAATATTCACAATCAAGTAAGAAATATATATAAAGATAAAACGCACGTGCGCGTTTTAATATTCCTTTATTATATTATAATAAAAATTTAAAAAGTGTTGCAAAAAAGATTGCTATATATATAAATAAAATTTTCCATTTTAATTAATAGGAGGAGCTTTAGATACTTGTAACTGTACAAATTTCATAGAGAACGCGAATCCATTTTGCATATACATTTATAAGTTTTTTTTCGATTTTTTTATTGTGACTCTTGGAATCCCAGGGTGTGGAACTCCAGGTTTCCGTGGAACACAGTTTGAAGACCACTGGGCTAGATCAAATGTGTTAGCAAAGCATGTCAGATTTTGAGTAAATGTCAAATTTGCCCTCTATCTATGTTTCCGCAGCTAACAAAAAACGAGTTCTCAGCATTATTATCCTTATTCAACAAGATAACCTTAAAACATATGAGAATTATTTAATTCCGGGGAAAAAAAGGAAAATTAATCATTGGAAGGAAAATCAAAAATACTTCTTTTCTAGACTAAATTTCGCTATATAATAGTCATTTTAATAAGAAACTATAGTTATAAGTTCTACTTGCATTTTATTCATATTATTGCGAACCAGATACCTTACTACAGTTGAAAATATTCAAGTAAAATCTGTAAGGTAGTTTTTGAAAAAATATTTTTTTTTATCTTTTGGACTGCATATAAACAACTAAGCCTTTGCAGACACGGCAGGTCCCCAAATGTGAAAGCCATGTGGTGGTATCTATATAAGCCAGTAACACACCCTGTACCAAAATGATCATTTTAGTATAGTGGATAAGTTCTTACAAATCCGAAGATATACCAGGTTCTAACCTTCATTGGTGACCCTGGCTAAACTTTGAATCTACTCAACTTTCACGGAACAGACGTGGCACCAGCTATCTGCTGCATGATGCAGCAAAGTAAAGCCGTCAAATAACATGACGCAGCACATCAAAAGCCGTCAAATCCATATGACTCAACACTCAAGCCGTCAAACACAAAAATGACGCAACAGCAATTCACACGCTCAGCATAACTTGGTATCGTTCATTCGCCTATTCGCCGACTCACTGGCAGGAAAGTGTGTGGCGGTGGTATCTATATAAGCCAGTAACAACTCCCGTACTAAGATGATCATTTTAGTATAGTGCATATGGTATGTGCTTACAAATCCGAAGGTACCAGGTTCTAACCTTCAACCGTTTCATGATGATCCTCACTGCCAAATTTTGAATTGATTTTTATTCAATCTCTCATCGGATGCTAAATATTGCCCTGAGTATCAGAGCATGATTGATACTCAAGGGATCTTATGCATGTATCATAATTATATGACATGAGTGCCTACGATTTTCGCACACAGAAAATCTATCGACTCCAGTCGGGATCGAACCCGCAACCTTAGGCTTACGAAGAGGGCACGCTATCTCTTAGGCACCGAGCTGACTTTTAAGCAAAATATGCATAACGCATTTTTAAGGTACATAATTAAATAGTTTTCATTCTTATCTTTATTTTCTCTTTCTATTTCATTTTTGGTAAATAAAATGCTGTTTATGAAATTTGATTTATTACTTTCATTAAGAGAAAGCGAATTGCTTTTTATTTATATATTTATTTAAGTCAAATTATATTTCAAAGTTATACATTAACGTACGTACTTTTCCAACGTAATTTATCGAAAAATACCCACACACAGTAATGCACACATTCCGAATCTAACTTAATAAACAGCTAGAGCAGCGTTTCTCAGAATGTGGGGCGTGCCCCACCAGGGGGGATTGATAACTCTACGACGGGGGCGTGAATATATTGAAAAGTCGAATAAAACTTATTTTAAAAAATTATGAATTAACTGAAAGTAAAGAAACATAATGCATTCTGACATATTAAAAAATAAAATTCATATTTACACTGATATAATACACTTGTAAATATATCAGTACTGTGCGCAATGTATTTTATAATAAATTTAACAATATTAAATTTACAAGTAACCCCATGGGCTTGTCATATATAAAATTACATAGAAAAATTAACACTTATCTTTATAATTTGTACAGTTTGTAATTAATCCCTGAAATGCCGATTAAAAGTTACTCGAATGCTCCACAATTCCACCAGTTTTTCTGGTAGGAGCGCGTATGTGATGTATTGGAGGGGAGGGGGTGAGTGTGTGAATGAATATTAACGTCTCACTGTTCAGCTACACGAGGGCTTTTGGCGACGGACCACGTAATTTTGAACCATGGTCAAGTGACGTGGACGACACCTGAGCTGGCACCCCCCTATCCTAACTACTACACTACACCAACGGGAGGACGTTTCAGCTCTCTACAGATTTAGCGTGCATCGCTGCTCTACAAGGCGGGTCTTTAGTGGTACTGTGCCCCAACTCGTGACAAAGCCAGCCACGATCCGATAACTATACTGCGGCAACTGAAGGGGAGGGGGAGAAAAGGAATAATAAACAAATCATCTTGCATTCCAAAGCCTTTGGAATAATTTTATGGATAGCAGAGCACAGAAAAGATCGTTCTTCAGAAAGACGTATATGTATGTCCGGGGGCAATTAACTCTTTGGGTAAGCGAGATACTTATATACGCTGGTAGCGTGAGTGAGTGAGTGAATATTAACGTCGCACTGCTCAGCTACACGAGGGCTTTTGGCAAAGGACCACATAATATTTAACCATGGTCAAGTGACGGGGACAATACCTGAGCTGGCACCGTTGTCTGCCATGATCCGATACCTTTTCCACTGGGCTACCGTAGCCTTTATACGCTGGAGGCACTTAAGTGGTTAAAGTCGTATTGTAGGTTTAGCGTCAAAGTATAGTATTATGGAATTTATAATGCATCGTTATTGTATGGATTATTGGCGCGATGCAAATTATGACTGAGTATTGGGACGCAAACATTGAAAGTTTGAGAAGTACTGAGCTAGAGTTTATCTTAAGGAACACTGGATATAATCTTGCTAAAATAAGCTCATTAAAAAGGAATATTTACATATTCCTCTTATGTCAAGTTGTGAATCTTAAGTAAGTGAGTGAATATTAACGCGTCGCGCTTTTCAGCTACTCGAAGGCTTTTTGCAACTGACATCTTAATTTTGAACCATGGTCAAATGAGAGGACGACACCTGAGCTGGGACCTCCCTCTCCTAGCTACCACACCACACCAACGGGTGAACGTATGAGCTCTCGACAGATTTAACGTGCATCACAACTCCCCTA
>BMAV01024034.1:9555-42268 GCA_019973955.1 Trichonephila inaurata madagascariensis | reverse complement strand
TTTAGGTACTTACATATTATCGCAACAATGCCAACGTTCAAAATAGTTGGCAACCCTGTTTTTCCATGTGTTGTTCATGCTCAATTGACACGACCATGTGCTTTATTTCATACAATCTCCCCAAAGCAGTTGCGATAATATGTAAGTACCAAAAATTAATCCAGCTTTGGTACAAAAACTTCTGTATGCAAGTATGTTGTACATGAACAGAAACACGCAAAAAATCTGCCATAATTTGTAAGTACCGATTTATCTTATAACATAGTGCAGAAAGGCAATGGTGTAACGGAGACATTTGGGCCCCCAAGTTGGATTTTACAAAGGGTAGGTACTTGGCGACTGTCAGGCCTTGGGCCCCTAGGACCCAGGACACACCGCAATATGGGGGTGTATGTTACGCCACTGCAGAAAGTCTATACTTTCATAACCATAAAACTTTGCTTTGATTGAAAACTATTGTGATATTTCTAAAAAACCTTATTAATCTGGTATTTTTTATAATAAACTTACAAGCTCAATCAATGTAAGTTTTAATTCACAACACATAGATCTTCTGGTTTATAACACACCTTTAATGTGACTATAGTGTTTTGTTTATTTGGATGAAAGTAAATGAGATATATAACAGATTTTTGATGTTTAACCTGATTAAGTATATTTTACGCTTTTATTTATTTTATCTGTGATTCCATTTTTGTGGTCACTTCAGGGAACACGGTATCATATGTGAGATTACGTTTTCCCCTTTCTGAGTCCTGTGATCATACTGATGTTCCCTGTATTTTATTACAGCAAAGATTTTATAAGAATTTACATACAGGAAGCACCATAATAATAAAACAAGTAATTATTTTATAGATATTACATTTTTTCAGATAGACCAAGATTTCTGTGTTTTTATTTCTACTGCATTAGTTGGAAAAATATACTTATTGACATAAATACTCTTTTTAAGAGATTAAAGCATAGATGAAAAAAGTTTATTCTTTTTAAATAATGGGACGTTGAAAACTAATTCGTAAAGCTAGCCCTCGATTGTTTCAGTGGGAAAAAAAGCGAAAGACTTGTATCTCAGAAAATTATCATAATATTTTTTCATATTCAATTATATTTGTCCGCTATTAATATCAAGTTTCTTCCATGGAATTACAAAAGCAGAAAAACAAGATACGTAGTCGAAAGCATCCTTAAAAGACTTTTTTTTTACATTTCAGGTTGGAGGGGAAAGGAGACAGCTTGTCGTTTTTGAGTATTGAAATTAATGTTCTAATTTCATATCGGTACACTACGTACCAAGTGTTGTTGTTGACAATTGTCAAGTTAGACGATAACACTACAATATGGTTACCAATACCTTTAAATTTGGTTTTGTGGTTGCCATCCATTGTTTTTTCTTATGTTATATTTTTTAATTTTATTCTCTTTTGTATATTATTATTATAGTATATTAAAATGAATTTTTTACTGATTTATTTTGCTGGCAATATCCTTACTAATTTCATACAATTTTAAGTAGATTTTTTTTCACAAACAAACATTTCGATGCTTCCCTGTTGTCTAGATTGCAGTTTTAGTCTTCTGTCATTTATATTCATAAATAGACATTTCAAATATTATTGGTGTTTACTAAATCTTTTATTAAAAGAATATTAGGGCTTCACTTTCAATTTTTATGGACAAAAATTATTACTAAATTTGCACTTTGTTTTCTAATAAACTTTTTTTTTTTTCAAAAGAAAATTCTTATTCTAGATTGAGAGTTTGCTTATTTTGGCTATTATGAAATGTGATATGCATGGCAGCAAAATGAAAATAGCTTACAGGCAGGTTAAATAATTTAACAGCTGTATGTTTTATTGCAGATGTTTACAATGTAAATTTGCATGGCCACGATAGTAAATCTATCGGAATTATTCTTTTTTCACTGGCAGCAAATTGTAATTTCACTTCAACTTTATTTTTAATTAATGCAATTTTAAATGTTCCTTGGTCAAAATTCACAAATAAAACTTGGAATTTTTGGATTTATTGAAAATTATTTTCAATATATTCAAATCCCACGACTATATAAAAAAAACATTTAAAGAATCGGATTTATAATATTTCACCATTAATCTTTTCATATCCTGATATTGATTTCTTTTTTTGGTTTAAAATTTTTTTAGTTTTTAACAGTTATTATTTTTCCATTTTTCTTCTGTTTCTTTTCCCGGCATTTCTAAATACCTTGTGTTCTATTTCTTTAAATCCTGGTACTCATATTTTTCTACAATAATAGCACTTACATTTTTGCTTTTTTTAAAATTAATTGTACTTCCTCTTTTGTCAGAAATAGACTTTTCTTTTAAATTACTTACATGTTGAGTTCTTAGTGTGAGACCACACACACACCTTCTTGGATTGAAAACTACTAGATTCCAAAATCTTATTTGCGGTGATTTCAAAACCGCGCCTAAAAGACATTTTGTGCGTAAAGAAATTATAACAAATTAGTTCCCTACATGTATATATTGTTCCAAGGGGTTATTTTTTGAACAGTAGTTTTTATAAACGTTAACTTCAGCAAGTCATGGTGGCCATGGTAGCTTAGTGGTCAAGGTAACAGACTCGTGGCTGGTATGTCATGAGTTCGAATCTGTCGAGAGCTCAAACGTCCTCTTGTTGGTGTGGTAGTTAGGAGAGGAGGGGTGCCAGCACAGGTGTCGTCCTCATCACTTGACCATGGTTCAAGATTACGAGATCTGTCACCAAAAGCTCTTGTGTAGTTGAACAGTGCAACGTTAATACTCTCTCACTCAGCAAGACACTCCTTCATGTTAACTAGTTAAAAAATTGTATTTTTTAAAACCTTTTACCTTGTTTCTGAATTATAAATGCTTCATTTTTAATTTGCATTAGTTTCATTTCCACTTGTAAGCTAAACCTTCATTTTTAATATTACAATTCATTATTTATTTTAAATTTTGCACTTAGAGTTCTGATTTTTTCTTTTTTTATAAATAAAAAATAATTTACAAATTTCATACATTTTACACTTTTTGCCAAAGACCATTTGATTCCGATTGCAGTCTTTGTCGTCATATTTAAAACAGTCATACAGGGGGAGCATGGTCCTACATTTGTTATGCTAAATTTTGTAAAAAAAAAAAAAAAAAA
The DNA here is from genome assembly GCA_019973955.1 of Trichonephila inaurata madagascariensis. Lineage (NCBI taxonomy): Eukaryota > Metazoa > Arthropoda > Arachnida > Araneae > Nephilidae > Trichonephila > Trichonephila inaurata. The sequence continues at coordinate 39,112 of BMAV01024034.1, read as the reverse complement.
AAAAATATTTTTTTAAAAAAATTTTTTAAAAAAAAAAAAAAAAAAAACAATTGTCGTTTAGAATACTATTATATAATTACGAACAACGTTTGTGCGGAGATTTTACTCTAACGAGGAAACTTTTAAGATTCCTCTCAGAACCAGCTATCTATAAATTTTTCAGTATATAATTTAGATGACTCATGTATCCTAACATGTAATTTATTTGAAACACTGAAAGACATTTTCACTTATATTTAGTAAGACATGCTATTAATTTGATAAAAATAAAAAAAAAATCTATTTAATTATATGTTCCTTTACACATTAGAACTTTCTATATTTAAAATGATAATTTGATGTATATTACATTAAAACATAAGCTAAGCTATGCTATACAAATAAGAATAGAGTTGACTATAATAAGGATTATATATAGAGAGATAGTTTTTTTTATAAAAAAAATTCAATAAAAAATAACTCTTATGGATGAAGGCATGTTGTTTTAAAAATCACACTTGTATCATTGTTTTTTTTTTTTTTTCCCAATGTCTGATATGTATGTGTACAATTTCCAGAATAAATATTTCAAAGATATGATTTGTTTTATTTTTCTTGTTTACAGTGAATCATTAAAAAAAAATGCTGTACACTAGTAAAATGGCTAGATTATGGTTCGAATGGTCCTTAGATGTTATTTTTTCTTCTAAATGGGAGCTGAAAACTTCTCTAAAAACTCTTTCCAGTTGGTTAAAAATTTGTGCATTTTAAATGTTTTGTAAATATAAAAATCTGTTTTAGTTGTTTTTACATTCTTCTAAGGACTAAACTTTTTAAATATTTTTTGATTTGAAAAAAAACATTTAACTTAAAAACTAAAATATTTGTTTTCTTTGGTGATAGAGTATAAAAACAGTTACTATAAAAGTGAGCTTGATTTGTAACATATATTACAATGCATTTTTATTTCCATCTGGATGGATTAAAAGGGAGTCCCAGTAGCTCGGTTGATGAGTGTTGAGAGCAGAGGTTGTGTATGTATCGATTTAAACAAAACAATTGATAAAAAGAATACTTACTCACCTAGGGGGGGAGCCTAATGAAACTTATTTTAGTCGGGTTTCTAAGTTTTAGAAGTTTTTTTTTTCTTTTCATGTTACATAATATGTAAAGAAACTATTCCTTTGTGTTTAGAAATTTTTGATATGAAAAGTCTGTTATTCATCGTAATGTTTCCAAGACACTTCTTCATGAATAATGTTTCCAAGATACTTATTGAAAGACTGATTTTAAATAAAAGCTAATTTTCTGTTTGTATAGGATTTTAAAGAGACAATATATTGCTTCTATAGAAATATAAATATAACTTTTAATGAGACAAGTTGCTTACACATTTGTGTAACTATCGCATCGAATCAATTTTTGTTATTTTCAAAGATTTAAATTTGAGGTATAAGTTCAAAAATAATATAGTTTATGATCACATAGCAGTTACATTTTTAAAACAAAAAATTATATTTTTCTTTGAACTTGCGTATCACCTCAAAAATATTGGCGCGACATTATATAAAACGAAGTACATGGTTGTTAATTCAGCGCGTACGAGACATGGCGAATTATCTTGAACGTTGGCACTTTTGCGATGATACGCAAGTACCGTTTTGTAACACAATAAATACAAAAAGAATTTAGATTTTCAAAGTTAAGTGGTAAAAAAACTTCATAAAATGTAAATTAAATTATATATAAGATGAAAAAAAATGAAATTTATAACTTAAGTGTGTATCACATATTTAGATCCCTTTAAATTTGATTTGATGTATATTTTTATGTTAAAAATTCGTATTGGATACAACAGTATCTAAAATAAATAACATACTAACTCATATTTGACCCATAAATACTCATAAATGAGTGCATTATTCACTCATTTAGCTGTTATGTTCTCAAATTTGATCCAGTAACAGGTTCAAAAATGAGTATGTGATGCTTACAATTTTGAGTACGTAGTCGTTGCAAAAGATGAGAATGGGCTATTCTCAAATTTGAGTATGTTTGCATCGGAGCTATTTTGAGTATGTGACGCATTCAAAAAAGTGAGTATTTCGTACTCAGTTCTGAATACCGGTTTTTTCACAGTGTAAGCTACTGCGGCCGTTGTGAATCTTACGTGAAGAACGCATTAAAAGGCAATTAATATTGGACAGTTTTTTAATTATAAACATTTTACATTTTTAACAGCAGTTTAACAGCTGTGTAAAAAGAAACAATTCGTTTTATTATTGTACAATTTATTTACTCTAAATTTTATCTAATCAGTGGCACACACATACATAGACTTTTCTTATCAGTGGTGTCACATTCTAAGAAACGCTTAGATGAAAGCACCGAGGGGTAAACTCTATGATAAAATTTAATATTTTTGTTTCATGGAGGGGGGGGGGGGAACCCTTTGTGCATGTCTCTGAATCTATAATTCCTCAAATATTGATTTTTCCTTCAAATTTAGAATTTAAAAAAAAATTATAAATAAATCCTTAGTACAATTTTTTTTTAAAAAAAAAAATTTCAATTTCGAAAAATACATTAAAATGAAGTGGCTTATGCTATTGTGTAAGATATTTGTTGTAAGTTTTGGAATTTGAAGTTTTAACATTTCCTATTTGACAGTTAATAAGTTCCTATTGTTCGAGTCAATTTTTTAAGCTATGATACTTTTCGTTTAGATAAATTCAAACTCCCCGGACGTATGATTTTGTCTCGACAACACACACACAAATAAGCACAAATTAAAGCTACTTTATTAAATTTTTCTAATAAATGTTTTTATTCTTACAAAATGCGCATTGAATGATATGGTCGGGGTAACAAAGGACCCATGGCAGAGAAATAGTAGCGATTTGGTTTTTAACGAGTAGGGGATTCGAGTTTTAACGCTGCTAAAATGCTGAACTTTTAATCTTCGCGGACCGGTCAACGTTCTATAATTTTACCGGGAGAGATGTTGATTGCTTATATTTCAGATTGTTTTGATTCAATAATTTTAATTTATTTGTATTTATATACCAAACAAGTAATATAAAAAAAATATTTAGTCAATTCCTACTTAGATCAAAGAAATTTTTTTTATTTTAGCTACTTTTTATTAAATAGTTACAATTAATATAAATATGTATATACATAGGACAGAACCACAACATTAAGTGGTCATTAATTTGTATTCATTATCATTAAAGTATCGTATTATCATCCAAAACAATCGTGTCTATAAAATTTCAGTTCAACTGAATGCTTTAAAACGTGAGAAAAAACCTTTTCAAGTTTTGACACAAGTCACCAAAAATGATGCCAACGTGGTTGTAGTGATTCTTTAAATAATTAGTTTTAATCATTTAATTTTTATTAATTATAATTAAATTATTGTATTGTCATCCAAAATGATCCTGTATATAAAATTTCAGCTCAATACAGAGCTTTAAAATGTATTTTATTAACGATTGAAAATTCCACCAAGATAAATAAATAAAGATATAAATATAAAGAGAGTATAAGTTATATAATAGTAGGAATTGAAAAATGAATATATAAAGTGATTTAACATGGAATTTAAAGTGATTCCCATAAAAAGTCGCTCAAAACCCACAAGATACGCACCACAGGAAATAATTTAAAGTTCCTTGGGTGGTCCAGTACCGTTTGATCCACGTACCGGTCAGCAGCCCGGGGGTTAGGGAACACCGGGGCAGAAGAGGAGTGACAGTTATATTAACGTCGCACTGTAAAGCAACACGAAGGGTATTGGCGTACAGACTTTGTAAATTTGAGCATTGGTCAAATGACGAGGAAGGAACCAGAGTTGGTACCCCTTCTCTCCTAACTACCACACCACACCTAACGTGCATCACCCATCTCTACAGTTGCTGGAAGATTCGACAGAAATCACGCCATGGGCTCGTGACTATGTGGCTTCTTGATTACCATCCTCATATCAAATTTCAACATTGAACTAAGATATTTAATCTACAGAAAGTTATTAAAACCAATCATCTAAAAAAAATTTTTGCAGCCTGCTTAAAAACCCCACCGAAATCTTTTCTTTTTTTTTTCATTAAAAACTAATTTAAAACAAGTTTTTTTTAAAGAAAAAAAATAGTTTTTGAATAAAAAAAAAGATTTGCTATACCCCACTTTTAATATTTTAAATTTGTTTTTTAGTTATATTTTTGTAGCACAAGATGTGACTGATTGTATATAAACGTTGCGAAACACAGAAGGGCTATTGATGATTAATATCGAAATTTTCAGCCTCCATCGAGTGCATGAGTGAATTTTAACGTCGCACTGTTCAGCTACACGAGGGCTTTTGGTGACGGACCACATAATTTTGATTCATGGTCAAGTGACGTGGACGACACCTGAGCTGGCATCACCCTCTCCAAACTACCACACTACACCAACGAGAAGACGTTTCAGCTCTCGACAGATTTAGCGTGCATCGCTGCCCTACATGGCGGGTCTTTAATGGTACTGGGCTCGAACTCTTGACAAAGCCAGCCGCGATCCGATACCAATACCACTCGGCTACCGCGGCCACTCAGCCTCCATCGAAGAAAAAGGGTGATACCTGAACTCTCAGCTCACCATATAGACTTCCAAGCCTCGATAACGTGAGGTTGATTTGGGCTTCGATAGATTTATTCATCAGCCTCTTTCAGTGGCGCACACAAGGAGAGGGGGTGGTCCTTGGTCTGGACCCCCCCAAAGCCCTTGATTTTTTTCTGATTGATTATATAATCCTATGTATATAGTAAATAAAATTTAATTAAGTATTCATTATTAAGAATTAATTTTATTAATTAATGCTAATTATTTATTCAATAATTAATTTTTTACTGTTTTTTGTTCCCGAAAATCGATAAAATCAACAGAATATGTTGGAAGGCGTATTGGAGTATAATGCGAGAATTGTGGACTTTCGATTTCCTCTCCCTCCTTTAAAAATTCCTGTGTGCGCTACTGTGTGTGTGGCCCCTGTACAAGCCAGATCTTCAGAAACACCAGTACTCGAATCCATGACTCGAGTGACATCACTTGCGAGTTCACGACCATGACTCCTCGGCTACCACAGCTTGCGTACGATGGAAAATCATTCTTTGAAAATTTTAGTACCTCACCAAGCCTACTTTTTACGAAATGTATTTTCTTAATTGCATTTCTGATAATACCAAGGAGAGAATAAAATTAGCTTAAATTTGAAAAAAAAAGGGGGATGAATTACTTAAGTGGTTTGACTCTAAATATCAGCCTACAATTTCGATTGAGTGTTTATTAAAATTTTAAGACCCAATTAAATTCACCAACATTTTTCTTTTTTTTCACAGACGGCTAAGTTAAAAAAAGGGGGCATAAATGAAATTTTTTAAAAAATTTAGCGTCTATATATAAAATTCTTTTCAGAATATTATTACAAGAAAAAAATTATTTAAATACAATTTTTTTTTTTTTTTGTCAAAAAAAGAAAAAAAATGACATATTTTCACACAAAACACGTTCTCCTTTTTATGAAAAATGCTTCTATAATATTTTGTCTACATATAGCTAAGTGAGAGGATAGATATTAACATCGCACTGTTCAGATACACGAGGGCTTTTGGTACCGGACCTCGTCATTTTGAACCATGGTCAAGTGACAAGGACGACACCTGAGCTGACATCCCTCCTAACTACCACATCACACCAACGGAAGGACGTTTGAGCTCTCGACAGATTTAACCCTTTATCTACCGCATTATGATTTACTGCAGTTCTTTTTTTTCATGCAATATTTTTTTTTTAATTGCTACAATGAAAATTAAGGGATATACATAAGCAAAATACTCAACTTTGTGAAATTTAATCCGTTAGAGCTAATTAATTATAAACATATTCAACTGTAAAATTAATTATATATATACACTACTCACTTAAAATAAACGAGTCAAATCGTTTCTAAGAGAGGTTTTCATTAAAAAAAAAAAAAAAAAAAAAATAAGACACTTAAATTTTGACATTAACTATTTTATCGGGACAAAAAGGATAATCTTCGTAATCCGCTGAAACGCGATTTCTGCTCTAAAACTGTTCACCTTCCCCACTAAAATACTCATCGTAGAACCCGTGCTGCCTTATATCTTGGAAGAGAGAATTTCAAAGAATATTCCTGCTATATATATATATATATATATATATAATTATCTTCAAAATATTCGTAAAAATGGTTATTCTATGTAACTTTAAAGTCAGTGGTACTTATAAGTACCGTCGGTAGATAAAGGGTTGCATCAAGTATTATGCATCGCTCCCCTATGCGGTCGGTCTTTTAGTGGTACTGGGCTTGAACTCGTGACAAACCAGCCACGATTCGATACCTTGACCTCTAGGCTACCGCGGCCACTACGTATAGCTAAGACTTCTGTACAAAGCCCGCACTTGGATTTTGAAAGGCATAATTTAAAAGTGGATTTATTGATATTTTAATACGGCAAAGAGAAAATTTACCCCCCCCCCCTTATATCATTTCCAATTAATAGTAACTCTGAAAATAATATGAATTTTTCCAGACCTCCTTGTTTAGGTTCTGTAGAGAAATCTTATAACCATATATAGATAAAATATTATTACAGTTTTTTTCATAAAAAGAGAAGGTTTTTAAAGTATAAAATCCTTCCTATTTACAACGCGTACCTATACTTTCAAGCTGCATTTTTTTTTTAATTTTTAGGTACAATAATATCCTGAATTTACGCGATAGGCGGGACTGAGTGATAACCGCGTAAGTCGGGGTATAATTTCGCATATAAATACATATAAATTGTTTTTAAATAGGGGACGAAGTAATAGTTTAGAAAAACCTAATGCAAACCAAAGTAGTCTACCGACTCAAAGATTTTCTCCCTCACAAAATTACCTCATAGTATGCTAATAATTCTTTCAATTCCTGCTATTAGCTCACACTCTCTATTTATTTATCTATCTTGATGGAATTTTCAATCGTTAATAAAATATATTTTAAAGCACTCAATTGAGCTGAAATTGTATATACATGATTATTTTGGATGACAATACAGTAATTTAATCATGGTTAATAAAAACTATTTCATTAAAACTAATTATTTAAAGAATTACACAAATACAGCCACGTTGGCATCATATTTGGCGACGTGTCAAAACTTGAAAAGGTTTTTTTTTCTCTCGTTTTAAAGCATTCAGTTGAACTGAAATTTTATAGACACGATTGTGTTGGATGACAATACGATACTGTAATGATAATAAATAAAAATTAATCACCACTTAATGTTGTGATTCTGTCATATGTATTTACATATTTATATGAATTGTAACTAATTAATAAAAAGTAGCTAAAATAAAATTTTTCTTGGTGGATCTAAGTAGGAATTGACGTAAAAAAAATTTCTTTTTATATTACTTGTTTATTCCTTGTTTTGTTGAAAAAAATGCGCTTTTCGTTGGAGTCTGTATTTTCTAAATTTTGTAACCCTTTTCAATTAAACTGAGGCCTTCAGTCAAATTCCTAACACCGTCATTCGATCTTCTGATTGAACTGGGTCGAAAGAATCAAGTCAATGTCTTGCTCTTACTCACGCTCTTGTATTAGCTCCTGAACGTCATCACTCTCCACTTTTTAATTTATCTACCCTGGCATGACTCAACTCTTCTCCAATCACATGACCAATTTCATCAAACTCTAGCACTGCTCCCGTCTGAGTTTCAGTGATGTAAAAAAGACAGTTTTTTTCCAGACATTTTAAAGTTAGATCTCGATCAAAAGACAAAAACGAGGTTTGAAATACGAAACTGGAGTTCTGTATATTCGAAGCATAATGTGCACCCCTCCCCTTTTTTTTTTTTATGAAGAAACCTGAAATATACATGCTCTAATGTTTGATGTCATTTATTCGAAGTATTATTCCAGGCTTTCCAAAAAATAGTATATTTCTAGAACTACAACTCTCTCTTTAAGTTCATAAAGTGTATGACATTTTTTTTAAAAATAAACAGTAATTCGATATATGTAGAAGTCTAATTTTTTTATTTTAATTTTTTTAAAGCTAATCAGTCTTATACTAACACGTATCTGTAAATTTCGATCTTATTTTTTGTGTTAAAAGTGCGCATTATACGCCGCATTTTACGCGGTACTTCCTTTTTTCTTTTACCAAAAAATTATATTTAAATAAATTTTCTTGTAATAATATTCTTAAAACAATTTTATATAAATATTCTAATTCAAGTAGAACTACATACAAGAGAAAAGTATTCATTTATACGCTATTGAAAAATCACGGTTCCGCGAACGTTCTCAGATACTTTAAAATCAAATCAACAGTTACCTTAGACTCTTCTGTGATTAATAATTTACACAAACATAACATAATAATTTACTCAAAAATTATAACACTTTTATTGTTTTAGTCAAGCCAAAAGTTTGCATTCTAAATACAGCAGATGTTCAACAGTAACTTCATTTCGTTATACATATTCAATTTAGGTAACAAATTTAACCAAACGTGTAGAAATATTTTAAACAATTACTTCATTTTAATACGTATATTAATCAGTCATGCAACAAATTATTATTATGGGTTCTTGGAAGATGCAGCTGTAAGAAAGGAACAAATGGCGAAATCAACTTGAATACAAGAAATAAGATTTTCTGTAAATCATATTTTTCAATGAAATTGGTAAAATGAAAAAAAAAATTTTGCTAGAAATTAAAAAGTGAATCTTTTATATTTTCAACCTTTGATTTTTTTTCAGTCACATTTTTTTTATCGTTTCCGAATAATCGTTCTTCTATTTGGCATTGTTTTTGGATCGGAAAATGAAGTCCGTCTCAGTGATCAAATGAAATTAATCATTTCAATGGATTTTGATGGGTAACATTTAAAGATTTTCCTTGAATTGTGACTTAGCGCACATAGACATTTCTGTTCAAACCTCCAATGCCAACAAAACATGCCTCCTCAAATAAATTTTTCATTATTGGAATGTTAAAATCGATTGTAAATTTAATCATCATTTGTCTACACTTTTTGTAGATTATTATCTTCTATATTTTCTCTGATATAAAATTCATTGGAATAAGAATCAGTTTTCACACACACGTTCATCAATTCTCACTCCTTCAGCAGGTTTGATTAATTCAAATATTCGATTTAATCCTTTTGGGCAAATGAATTTTTGGGTGAAAGAATGAATTTTCATCTTACGATTCTCCCCCGATATTTCAGTCCTCCATTCTAGATCCTTGGCGTTACAGAAAAGCAAATTATTAAAGTTAAAATCGTCCTTAGGTACCACTTTTTTGATGCATTATCATCTTGATTTTAACTATCTATTAATCTCATTGTTCGCAACAAAGTAAAAATTAAACGATATTTCGAAATTAGGTATTAAAAAATGTAATTCATTAATGTAATGATATTCGTTTAATTTATTTTTTCTTTGTGTGAATTATATTTGCTGTCAGTTTAAATCAAAGGAATGTTGACGCGTAATTCGCAATTTAACATTTTCTGAGGTTGAATTCCTCTGTACGGAATTCATTTTCCAATCCGTGGCATAGCCTTTTGTGATAAATTTTGTCACTGCCTCTTTCTTGATTTGATTCAGATGTAGATGAATTATCAGTTTCATTACCACTGTCTCTTGAGCTGGGATTTACTTTAATTCTAATATCATAAATGCCATGTAGGCCTTCATTTTGGTTACGTGACTTTTTAAAATTTGAAAGCAGAATCGAATGAGATGACGTAGCATTTTCTATACTTCGGGGAGATTTTGAAAAATTTTCCACTTTAGCAATCTTGCGTTTTAAAGGTTTTGAGATTGGAAAATAAAATATCCCATTTTCTGTTCTGAAATCTTCTAAAATTGGTTTTCCCTTGGGTGGTAATTTCCGCAATTGAAAGACATTAAAGGGCTCTACATTATCAAAATGTAAAAATTCGTGAATAAATAACTCCTTTGCGGTTTTGTATTCTTGATTACAGCATAAACATTCAAAAACCTTGATTTCTTTTTCAGCCATGATATATAATTGCTACTTTTAAGAAAGGAATTGTGTTCAGTTTAATGAGAAACGAGTTATTCAAAATTACCGTGAATAGCGAAAAAGTGATATAAATAAAACTTAATACCTTGATATAAGAAATCGAACTTGGGCAAGCGCGATAAATGGAAATTCAAAAAAAAATTACAGTAGCTTGATTATGCAATGAAAATTATGACGAAATGATAACAGTTAACAGTTAATATCTTTATTAGGGATTTAGAGCAACAAAGGCTATTGAGGGGAAATGATATTCAAAATCAAAATAACAAAAACAAATAAAAACACTAGCGTGTTGCCAAAGTTCCATGAAATAATTGATTATAATAGAGTACTTAAGTAAATTAAATATTATTTCTATAAATGCTTACGATTAAATATTCAAATAAAAGATTACACCTCATAGTTTAAATAATTTCCCAAGAATGTCCAAGCGGAGAGCAAAAACTTTGCAACATTTAGTAATTCTCTTTAGAATGATGTAAATTAATGCATGATAAGTTTCTGAAAAGCGTCATGGAAATCCTGATGGCACTAAAGATCTGTCGTGTGAAAGGCCTGAGCTTGCACTCACATCTCTGAACTTCCACACCAAGCCAACGGGAAGACTTAGAGTCTAAAAAGAATTAACGTGCATCAGCACCTCTACATGGCGGGTCTTCGATGGAAAGAGTGAGTGAATATTAACGTCGCACTGTTCAACTACATGAAGGCTTTTGGCGGTGGACCTCGTAAATTTGAACCATGGTCAAGTGCTGAGGATAACACCTGAGCTGGCACCTCATGCTTCTAACTACCTACCACATCATCACTCCCCTGCACGGCGGGTTTTCAGTTCGGGGCTCGAACTCCTGACACGCCAGCCGCGAGTCTGTTACCTTGACCACTAAGCTACTACGGCCACGAGTCTTCGATGGAAATAGGGCCTAAACATATGACTCGTCAACTACAAGTCGATGGCCGTAATCACTAGGTTACCGTGGTCACGCATTGCTATTAAAAATTTAAGTGTTACTCTGTACTGCCACAACCAATAAAGCACAGATTTGAAACAGATCATAGACTTTGTTTGAAGTCGAAATCTCATAAATACTCAGAAAAGCAAAGATTAACCTTTTTTTTTTCAAAACTCTTAAGTAAAATTGTGGGGCCACGGTAGCCGAGTGGTCAAGGTATCGGATCGTGGCTGGCCTTGTCACGAGTTCGAGCCCAGTACCACTAAAGACCCGCCGTGTAGGGCAGCGATGTACGTTAAATCTGTCCAGAGCTCAAACGTCCTCCCGTGGTGTGGTGTGGTAGTTAGGAGAAGGGGGGCCAGCTCAGGTGTCGTCCACGTCACTTGACCATGGTTCAAAATTACGTGGTCCGTCGCCCAAAGCCCTCGCGTAGCTGAACAGTGCGACGTTAATATTCACTCACTCACTAAGTAAAATTGATTTGATTTACATGTTTGTTTTTTTAATGAAGTCAATAAAAAGTAGTAATTCCTTTCCAGTTTATGCTGTTGCATTACAAATGGTATATATTTGTTTTTACTTCAATTAACAAAAACGTTCTGATATGTTTTTTCAGCACATTTCTAGTGGTTAAGGAAACGGCGTGACATGAGTTTGAGCCTAGTACCACTGAAGATCGCAATGCAGATTGGGCTGATGCACGTTAAATATGTCGAAGCTCAAATGTCCTCCCGTTGGTGTGGTGTGGAAGTTAAGGAGGGGGTGCCAGCTCAAGTGTTGTCCTCGTCACTTGACCATGGTTCAAAATTACGTGGTCCGTCGCCAAAAGCCCTCGAGTAACTGGAAAGTGTGACATTAATATTTACTCACTCACTCATTCAGCTCATTCCTAAGCTAAATTGGTTTGAGTATCTGGCAACAAACAAACGAAAGATGATAATTCCGCATAACGTTAAGGAGAGAACGACTTTTGAAGTTGCTCTCGCCTCGGAAATTCCTCTTCGGCATGCTCAGAGGAAATGAGGTTGCATTTCATTGGTAGGTGTGCAAAGATAGGATTACTCTGGGTTGCCGGGTTTTGCGCTATGACATTTTTCTGTGCCGTAGTGTGACGTTGCTTAAACTGTGGGGAGCCCCTCCCCCCAGGGAGGCGTGATAACTCATCGAGGGGGGAATAAGCATATTGAAAAGTCGAAAACAAAAATTTAGTTTAAAAAAACTATTAATTTACTGAAAGTAAACAAACCAAATACATTCTAATATAATAAAAAATAAAAATAAAAACATTTACACTGATATAATACTCTTATAAATGTATCAGTACTGCGCAATATATTTTATAAATAATTTAACAATACTAAGTTAAAAACAAGTTCAATAATTACAAGTGACCCCACACAGTTTTCATTGAAATTATATTAATTTATCTCCGTTAGGAATTTTTCGGATTGTTTTTTAGTCAATCTTTTATTTTATGTCTTGAGTGTAAATGTTTAATTCTCTCGCGCGCGTTTAATTTTCACAGTACAAATAGTAATCGGTTCTAATTTTTTTTTAATTTTTTTTTTTTTTATTTACCTTGCATCTAAATATTTTTCTTGGATTTAATTTTGCAGAAGTAACACTTATTTGAACTAAGTGCATGAAAATAATAAATAAAAAATATATATATTATATAAGCTCTTGATAATCCATTTACTGTTATTGATAATACTTTGAAAATGAATTACCTTAAAATCCTGTGTATTACGCGCACCCATACTTTTTCAAGCTGCATTTTTTAATTTTTAGGTATATTCACCGCATAAAAAGCGCACACCCTCTTTTTTATGAAGGATCTGTTATATAAAAAAAGGTGTACTAATACTTTTTTGTACATTTTAATGTATTTCTGTATAGCAAGTGATAATAATTATTGTTCGATTAACAAAAGAAATGATTAGGCTATAAAAAAGTTCGATTTTGTTAAATGGAAGAAAACCAAAACCATGGAAGAGAGATAGTAATAGATTTGTCTCCCTTTTTTATATTTGAATTATCAGGCAACCTGATCATACTTTTACTCAGTAATTCCATTGTGAAAGGGGTTCACCCCTAGACCTATACATTTTTAATTTTAGCATGAAAAGTACGTCTTGGTGCTTTCGGCTACGTTTTTTTTTTTTTTAAATATAACCCTTCCCATAAAAATAGTCAGGGCCAATTATCCATTGTCCATTACTAGGGTTTTTGATTCCCCGGTATTTTTTCATTCTATAAATTACACACACAACATGTACTCATAAATGTACACATAAATTTGACAATTTAAACTCATTTATACACTTGCCTCGGAGTCTGCGTACAGGAAATCAATCATCTTACGTGCTTATGTTATAATTACTAATATAAAATCTCACTTCAGAAATTCCACATGCCTCTCTCAGAGATTCTCCAAAATTTCCTTATTCAAATAACAAAATTCAATTTGACATAGGAAAAAAAATGACCCCCAAATGATCATCAACCACTTCCTCCAAAAGTCTGCCTACAAAATAGGGCTTTATAAGAAGAAAAAAAAAACCTTTTTATTATGAGATAATTACTCCAAAAAAAAAATCGTGTTTTTAAGTATATTATAAACTTCTATAACGATTTATTTGAGATCTGAATGCTTGTGTGATTCCATGGTAGGTAACAGAAAAGTGATCGATGTATTTCTGAAAGAAAGATCATCTTAGATTTTTAAAAAAGGAAGAAATAATTTAAATCAATTGTGGCTAAAATTGTTAATAGGAGACATTCATTTATTCGAGTTCATAAACTACAAATCAACTGAAATTTCAACGTACAAGCCAAGATCTGGCCACCCGTCTATAATGTCACTTTAAAAATCTTGCTTTGTAATACGCTCAGTAAAAATAAACCCGCCCAAGACTATAAGTTTCACAAATAGCTCAAAGTGTGGCTGAGATATTCCGAAGCTGAACATCATTGGGAGCTGGAACGTAAAGAGTTCCTCCGTCCCATACTGGATTTATTGGGCTCTTGACGTTGAGTGGCCTGGAAGGAATCCGAGTATCCTGATTGGTGGACGTGGAAGGAGAAAGGGGAAGGGGCTAAGCTGTCTGGTTTCAGCGGTATCAAAAATCGAAAAATCGAAGCCCAAAGTTCAAGCAGACGAAAAACTCGTCTGCTATTGATCGTCAGGGATCGATCAGTGAGTACTCTATTCGCTGTCCTGGTAACTAAAATTAGATGATCGCGGGCGCCGGCGCCGAAGGCGCCTATTCCCAGAAGATGGGAGAAAAAGGAAAACCATATGAATGAGGAATAACAAATCAAGAAAACTCCCCCGAAGATGGGGAGGGATGAACGTACCCCTAAGCACAGCATTCTATTGAAGCAGAACGCCGGCGGTGCGAAGGGGAGAAACGCAGGAAGGAAAAACGGGACGTCTAGAGGCAGTCAATCAATTCGGTGACAGTTCACCACATGAATCCAAAAGGAAAAGATGCAATGCAACGAAGCTACTTGTATTGTTTAAGAGTGTGAAAAGAGTGTAAGAGTTGTATTATGGGGGAGAAGCGGGTTTCTCCACTTCGTTGAAGGGTATGCATATTTAATTTTAGGGTGAGGATACGTAAACAATGTTTGTGCTCTAATAATTGGATTGTCATGAGATTCTGTAGAATTAAATAAATTTCTAGAAAGTTTAATGGTGTAATTAGAAATCGGCTCCATGTGTAGGTCGTTGTGTATCACGTCGTTTCGAACATACTAAGATGCATTTGTGATGACGCGAAGTATTTTGTTTTGAATTACTTGAATTTTGAATTTGAATGTGGATGTGTGTGTGTGTGTGGAGGCTGCTGCCCCCAAACGGGAGAAGCATAAGTGATAACTGGGCGCAAAATTTGTTTGTAAAGAATTATTTTTTTTTCTAGAAATAGAGGAGACCTTCTTCCAATAAGGGAGATGGCTAAATGAATTCTTCCCCAGAATTTGTCTGCTAGATAGTCGATTTGTTTTTTGAAAGTTAAGCTGCTATCTATGTGTAGGTCCAGATATTTTACCACCGAAACCCACTGGATGTTATCATCAAAAAGTGTGAGTTGGAAAGGAGGGTCAACGACCCTCCCCCCTTTTCTGAAAAATAATTCTTGAGATTTGTCTACATTAATAGAATTCTCCAATGTGACAGCCAAATTTATAGTTCGTCAAGGAAATTTTGTATAGCTTTAATTGCGTATTTGAGCTGACTCCTTGCGATAATACGGTGGAATTATCCGCGAACAGGCAAGTACTGACGGCGGAGTGTTGTGGAAAGTCGTGAGTGTAAATGTTGTACAAGTAAGGTGAAAGAACAGAACCCTGCGGAGCGCCAGAAAGGCAAGTTTCAGAGTTAGAATATATATTATGTACACGAACTCTATTGTGTAAGTTCTATTGTGTAAGAAATTTTGTATGATTTTAACTAAGTAGTCAGGGAACTGCAGTTTAATTATAAATGAGGCCATCGTGCCACAACTTATCGAATGCTCTTTTAAGGTATCCGACTACGTTCGGAACAATGATTTTAAAAAAGTGCATAAATAGATAATTTTAATGATATTTAGTGACACTTAGATTAGAATACATGTATAAAATTGATTTAAAGACATTTTGACAAAAAGAAAATTATTTAAATGCAATATTTCGGCAAAAAATTAACTTAGAATAATCTTTTTTCAAAATGTTCTCCTTTTGTGAAAAATGCTTCTATTATAATAATATTTTGCCTGTATATAGCTCAGATCTCTGTACAGAGGCTCAACCATGATTTTTGAAAAATTCACATTATTTTCAGAGTTACAACCCATTGAAATAATTATCGGCGTTTTTTTTCTGAAAATTTCTCCCCTCTGTTGTAAAACATGGATAAACTCACTTCTAAGTTATATATTTCAAAATTTCTAGTTGAGCCTCTGTACAGAGGTCTGAGCTATATACAAGCAAAATATTATTATAATAGAGGTATTTTTCACAAAAGGAGAATATTTTGAAAATGGGTCATTCTATGTTCATTTTTTGTCAAAAAATTGTACTTAAATAATTTTTTTATTGTAATACTATTTTTAAAACTATTTTACATACATTTTCTAATCTAAAGGCCGTATCACACGTATATTTTTGGTACAATTTTTTCAAGCCTATTTTCGTCCTACTGAGGATGAAGGGTTGCCGTAAACAAAACGACATGCTCTGACGTCATCCGCGCTCTTTCACCACATTGAATTGTTAGTCGTCGATTTTTCTGCTTCTGAAACAACCATCCATTATTTTTTTTATACCGGTCGAGCTTTTATTGACCGTTCAGAACAGGTACGGCGTCTGACGATCAAGTGATTCTTGCACTTGGATTTGCTGCTGTTTATGACATTGAAATAAGGAAAGCAAAAAAAAAAAAAAAATTTGGCAGAGAAAGTGGCTGCTGCAACGGAGAATACAATTAGGATGCTACGAGAATTTAATGAAGGAATTACCTCTTGAAGTAAGTCTTTATTTTTTCAGTAAACTTACGTACAGGGGCTGCTCATGGACAGAAAAAGTGGAGCCCAAACTTTCTACTTTCTTTTGGTTGTAAATTTCTTTTGTACAAAAATACTTTAAAACTGCAAAAAAGTAAGGGAGCCCAGGCACCCCCCCACACACACACACACACTTCTATGAGCCGCCACTGCATAGGTATAAATCATGTTTATATATTTGTATGTGCGAAGTGATGTCCTATGCATATGACCAGAATTTTTTTTTAATAAACTATTGATTATTTTCATATGGTCTACATGAAATTTAGAGATATTAATTAACCACCTTGGAACCATATTTGAACATTTTCTATACCTGGATATATTTTATGATGAGATGGCTTTTATGAACATTTTTTATTTATATACGCACAATGACCTAACGAAATCTCTACATAAATATGAATAACATTAATTTTGAATTAGTACCTATATTTATTTACTTTATTAAGTTTTTCATATCCTCTCAGATAGTCTTTTTATTTTTGTAAGAAAAAAATGTTATCTTTTAACATTTTTTAGCTGATATTATCTATTGTAATTAAAGCTTTATGTTTAAAGTGTTATAGATAGTTGATTTAAATAATATTTGAAAATGAGGGGATGAGCTCTCCGAGTCTTGCACTCCTAAAATTACAATCTATTTTAGGTAAAATATATTTATGAAAGTTATATACATATATTAACAATTTGCATTGTTGAAATTTAATTTGTCTATAAATCATTAAATATTTTATTATTTATAGGACAGTGAAAGTTATGGTAGATTTTTACGAATGGATGTTTCAACTTTTGAGGAGCTCGCGTAGCTCTTGTGTGTTTCTCTCAGTATCGAGAGAAAGAACACATCAGTGAGGGAGGCAATTCCTGCTGCTGAGAGGATTGAGATATCTTGCAACAGGTATTACAACATATTTAATTATGTATCAATGGTACCATTTTATTGAAAATTTGCTTTTCTAGATCAATAAATTTATATTATTCAATTTCTTCCATGCATTAAAAATATTCTTTTATTCATTTCAGGTGAAACGCAATCCTCTTTGAGTTATCAGTTCCGGATAGCCCAAAATACCATATCTGGAATAATACCAGCTGTTTGTGCAGCCATCTATCACCATTTAGGGTCAGAAATCCAAGTCCCTGAATCCGAAAATGAGTGGAAGATGGTCGCAGAAGAATTTTGGGCAAAGTGGAATTTTCCATTGTGCCTTGGTGCAATGGACGGGAAGCACATAAGAATAAAACCCCCACCTCATTTAGGAGCAACATATAGAAACTATAAGGGGTTTTTCAGCATCGTGTTGTTGGCCCTTGTAGATGCCAATTTAAAATTTTTATATGTTGATGTTGGCACTAACGGACGAGTTAGCGATGGAGGAGTATGGGGGAAATCTAAACTGAGGCAAGCTATTACAAATGGTGACATGAATATCCCTGAAGCAGCCGCGTTACCAGGATCGGCATCTAAATTGCCATTTGTCATTGTGGCTGATGATGCCTTTCCGTTGATGCCAAATTTCATGAAACCCTATCCAGGCAGTAATTTAAGTAAGGAATGCTTAATTTTTAACTACAGACTTTCTCGTGCTCAGAGGGTTTCAGAAAATGCATTTGGCATTTTAGCTGCTCGCTTCAGGGTATTTGGTACCACCATTTTGACATTTGTGCCAAATACTAAATTAATTGTGTTAGCTGCCTGTTCCCTTCACAATTTTTTGACTAACAGGTCAAAAAATACATATATTCCAGAAGACTGTGCAGACAGAGAGGATATTTTGAATGGAGTGCTAATTGAAAGGAACTGACGGCAAAACACTAATCAACTTATTTCATGCCAAAGGATCTCAAGCAGGGGATCCAATTACGCAAAAGATGTCAGGGACAGATTTTGTAATTTTTTTAACGCTGAAGGTGCTGTACCCTAGCAAGATAATAATTATACATTGCATTAATATTTTTTTAATAAATTTGTTTATTATAACATATTAATGCAATGTATAATTATTTATCTTTGTTTATCTTTTTATTTAACTGTAATGAAGAGAAATACTTGAATTATATATTTTTTCTTATTATGATTAACAAGTACATAAGTACAATTTTAATTTTTTGTTGATAAAAAAGTTATATTTTATGCTGTTTATTTTTATGTGAAGAAATATCTTTAAATGATGTAAAATTAATGTATAATAAAATTGTAGATCTATATTATTGACTTCTATTTTTTTTATTCTACATGCATTAAAGCGGGAATCAAATTGTTTCAAAAATATTCTACTGTGTGGCATGCTGAATCATATTGGTATGGCACGCCAAAGCTCAAACGTTGCCCACCCCTTTTAAAAACCATCACCCTCCGTTTAAATTTTTTTTCCATTTAAAAAGATATTCTGTTGTGTTATCACTGTCGAAAAGGAACTATTAATAAACATTTTGTGTCGAGCCATTTACATTAATATGCATTGCCTTATTGTGTCATCAAAACAAAACTCACATTTTAAATATTGGAAGATGTAATGCAAAATATAACTTATGTTATATTACAAAAGTTAAAACAATATACAATTGTAATATACACAACTTTTTATTTGGTACAAACAAACAGCAAAATGTCATATATATGTAATAGAAAATTGTATTAGAAATTAATTGTATCTTGTATTAAAAAATACTTGTTCAAAAAAATTGTTGATCCAACACAAAAATAATATATCTGAATAATATCAAATTGTGTGGATAACTATAAACGTTTTGTAGAGAAATTAAAAGAGGATTTATGAAAAGAAATGCATTTTCTTATCTATTGTATTTTTCTATTGTAATTCAATTAATTTTATGCACCTCAGTGCCCAATGGTCACATATACTGGGATGTGCGCAATAGGCCCTGACCCTCATGGGCTGCCTCAGTTTGAGTTAATTCAATTAAGTGAATTTAAAAAAAAATGTTATTTTTTACTATATTTTCAAAAAGTCTTCGTGTGCCACCCCTGCTTTAGACCTTGAATTTTTTTTATATTTATTGGCAATTCCAAGAAGTACAAGATTATTAATTGTTTTCATGCACCTTAGTAACCACGATTTAATATCCCCTTCGCCTACACATGCGACTGTATTTTTTGTATGATGCATTTTTGCAAACTTTATATAAAAACCTGTACATAAAAACTTTATTATTTGAATACTTACCACTCCTTTTCTTCGTCAACGTGTAAAACGCGCAAGTATTTTTGTGTTGTGCTGTCCAAATATGTTTGAGCGTCACCATGAATACATAAAAGCTAGATCTAAATTAAGATGTTTCTTTGGAAAAAATCTCATCTCTACAAGAACTGGGATAATGAACTACATAAAATGAACACGACTATGTATACAAATAATTCATTTTTAAAATTAAGTCGATTAAAATCATCCTAGCTTATATAAAATAATTTTTTAAAAGAAAAATATTGCTAAAATGGTAAGAAATATATTTTATTCTAAGCACTCAAAGAGTGTTTTGCATAGTTTGAGACGTATTGCTCTCTGCTGCTTTGGGCAGGGCAAACTATCAAGCTCGGAGGCTATGAAAGGAGCAAAAGTCTCATTGACTGTTTTCTTACCCACAGCCCCCAAGCATTTTTGCATGCTTTCATAAAAATCTTAACGACTGTTGTCAACCTTTCTTTTTTTTGCTCGAGGTTTTCAGGTGGACACCAGAGGTGTTGAGGGGGATACCCTTGCCCCTTGTGGCTGCTCACTTTGAAATTCATTGCATGGAATGGGAGGCAGTTCCACAACATTCTCAAATAAATCCTCCTTGCTGACATTCAATGGAGTCTGTAATACATGAAAGAATTAGAAGTAGTATACATTTGAAAAGAAAAAAAAATATAACATCAGGGGGAAAAATACGTACTGCCTTAATTTCCAGCTCCATATAGTCTAAATTTGAGGTACTATCAAGTGGCTCGATAGTATCATCAAGGAACTAAAGGCGAGCGAAGTGTTCCCACTTGGAAACAAAATCTCTTGCACCTGTTCCACTTCTAAAAGATGACAGTTTCTTTTTTTCGTTGCGGTAATAGGTGAGGAGATTCTGAAATTTTGCAGTGCAAATTTCTGAAAATAATAAGAATTTTAATTGAATTAGTAAATAATTGAATTTTCTGTTGTTTACTACCCTGGTTTCCAAATACAATACTTTTTGTCTTTACATACAGTACCTAGCATATGTTAATCTATTTTAAATATTATTTTAAGGCATATTCTTTTAAATGTGTTAAATGGGGTTCCCCGAAAACACTATATAGGTATGAGGGTTCCATGAATCGAAAAAGATTGAAGATCACTGCTTTAATATAGTTATAATAGCTTTAATATAGTAAATATTCCAGAAGTAAACAAGAAATACACAGATTCATGGATAATTTCTGAAAATTTAAAACAATTTCAGTTCCATTTTGTTTTTTCAACTAGAAATCCAATGACATAAAAGTCGGCTGATAAATCATCAAAATTTCAACCCAAATTAAAATTTTAATAGTTTTTCTGCAAACTTGATGAATTCTTTCATCGTAATATCTCATTGCTACATAAGTGAGAAAAGTTTTGAATGTAATATTCCTTCCTGGTGCAACAAATTGCCCATTTTGGTAACAGGATGGGTAGAGAAAAAGTAACTTGTGACACTAGAAAGCTGTACTAAATTTTTTGGCAAACAATATTTTTTGTTACATATTTTTATATGGTAAATTTATTAATTGCTGTTTGAAATTACTATTATGTAATGTAACTTTGGAAAATTTATAAATGCATACACACACAAACATATGTAGGATATATATTCCAAACATTTTACTCCAACATTAATAATACATCTAGCGCAGGTCGTTAAAATGAAACACTTCGCAAATACTGCTGAAGATTAGGATCCACTCTTGCTTTCAAATAATCATGGAAGTTTGCGTCGATCATTTTGTGTTCGTTTGATCGACGCCACATATATTCGGCTAAGTAAGAGTCGAATTGACCCTCCACATGGGCCGTGTGACCTTTCAGACTTCTTTTAATGGCCGACCACGTTCCTTCAATTGCATTAGTGTGTGCATTGGTCTCGGGATCCTTAAAAGTCAGACTGTGGTTGACTGTGAGATGTCTGTATCCCTCGTCCGACAGACATTCGTAAGCCCTCCAACAGTCCGAAATTATCGTGGTTCCCGGCAAAATCCTTTCACGAATTACTGAAAGTATTCCACTTTCGTTCTATTTGGCACCACACGGAAGAAACATTTTTTCGAATCCCTTTGCACGCCACCAAATACCCAGTTACCTTTAACTCTTTTTCCTTTACCATATTTCATTTTGCTGAACAAACTTTCATCAATTTCCACAATTTTTCCTTCTCCTCCAAGTTTCGCGCTCTCATTTACACATGCAACCATACAAATCTCACGGCAAAACATGTACCAATCCACCACTGTGTTTTTATTAATTTTTAAATCATTCACTACAAACCCATTCATACTCTTGCCAAACCAATACCTGGTTAATCGCAAGATCACACAAATACTCTCAATCTACTATCACTAAACCACGTACCTTTTCTTACACTCCGGCACACAAAGTGGGGATTCTCTTTCGACTGCACTCGACAACGCCATTCAAAACCATCAATCGTACCCTTTCGTTCAACCAAACGCATATTCTTTTTACACTTCGGACACTCATATCTGGAGGGAATTAATCCTTCTTTCATAACCCAATCTAAAACAGCCTTATTATATTTCCTTGTTCTCCAAGCAAAACAAAAAATCCTGTGGTTGCCTCACTTTCAAGAAATTTTCTTTCGCAAGCCATTCTAACAACCGGTGCAAAATCAAGCCGAAAATTGGAATACGTGGGAAACAAAGTAAGCGCAGGGGTGAACTCGACGTGTTGCAGCAAGCAGGGTCAAAGGCGAAAATGGACGATGTCCGACTTTCACATTGGGGACTGGAGTCTAGGCAGACTCCTCTGCCCCATATCTGGAACTGAGTGGGCATTGCAATGAGTTCTTGGTTTGGGGGGTTGGGAAGGTGTGGCCACTACGACGAGGAACCAATGGTGAGCAAGCAGGCTTCAACGGTTAAAATGAGGTGATTTCAAATGGTTTGTGAGCTTTTGGACTTATAGATGAAAATTGCCTGATCGGTATAGGAAAAAATATTAAGCTATTGAGTTAATAGAGACTTTACAATTAAAATTAAAATTAAGATTAGAGAATTGGAAATTAAATAAAATAAGTAACTTAGTCAAGCACCGCTTCTATTAGCATTAGTGCTTGTTCTTTAATATATTTAGTTTTCTTAAGTGAGGGGAGAATTTGTTTCAACTTGGGGAATTGTTTAAAAATATTGGATACTATTTTAAAAAGAGCTATTATGTCTTGGATATCAGAGGTACTATTTTCATTTTCAGTAGCGGAGGTAACTTGAGGAGAACTTTGTCTTTCCGAATTACTGCTATTATCCGTAGAGTGATGGGGGTCGTTGTTTTTATAGGAAAAACCAGAAACGATGTTGGCGAAGGAAATTCCTTCAACAACATTGTTGCTGGTGAAACTTTTTCTATTTCTGTTTAACATGGGGGCATCTTTTTTGGGCTTTGGAAAGCTAGGGCATTTTGTGTAACAGGCAGTATGCCCGTACACGTGACAATTTATACAGTAAGGATTATGCTGTCTTTCTTTAATATCGCAATTTTTAGTTAGATGATCCTTACCGCATTTGAGACATCTTGGAAGCATGTGACAATTAGCAGCAGTATGATAAAAGGACGATGTCCAGTTGTCTCCCGTTCTTTGCTTGACCGATTTTGGGATTGCCGTAATTTAGTCACCGGACTGGACAATCCGGAAGGGTTGCTATATTGTAAACTTTATTGCCAAAAATTTGGCGCCAAATTTTTTGCCGCCAAGCAGTGCGCTTAACCAAGGCTATCTTGATTCTGAAGGCTGCGACAGAAAACCAGCCCAAAACAAGTCACATAATCAAAGGAGGAACGATTTTCCCCTCGTTTGACCATCACTTCACCAGTCTTCCATTAAAGCTTGTGATATAGTGCTTTATATTACCACGTGTTTTTATATATGAAATGTAGTGAACATAACATCAGCGAAAACATTGGATATAAAGAAAGGTAGAATATTTATATTATTGTATAACTTTATTCTTGAGTCATTATTGAATTTATTTTTAGTTTTGAAGATAACTGAGTATAACAAACTGATGCATTTATGCCAACATCACTAGTTATTTGTAAATTAAGATGTGTTATTCTATATGAGAAATTGGTGTTTATATATATTTTTAATCGATCAAATCCTTATCTTAAAAATATTAAAAGTTTTATTAATAACATAACCTAAAACTCCACACATTTTATAGTAATGCCTCGTTATTGTTATGTACCCAACTGTTCATCAAATAAGATACATATATCCTTACATTTTCCCGGCTGTCCATCCTATTTGAATGAGATAACATATTGACTAACATTTTTTAGTGAATTACTAAATATTCTTAATACGGTTAATGTTTTTGAAGAACTTTGCTTTATTAATTCTGGTCTCATCATGTTATGGCTATTCAATCTTAAGAAAAGTTTGTTTAAATTTGTAATACAGGAAAAATTTTGCAAGCTGAAAAATAATTGCGCTTTTCGGATAAATATGGTACTATTTCACTGAAAAATTTAATTTCAAATTATTCAGGAGAGGTACTTAATGTTAAAGTAGATATTAAGGATTTCAACGAAGTATTCAACAATTCAAATAAATTAGAGGATATCTCAATAGAAGAGAATAAAATTTTAATGTACATTACGGGTTATGCGTGCATAATATAAAATTCGGATGCTCCGATTGCAATTGTATATTTCTTTCAAATAAAGAGATCAATTTCGAAAGTTAATTGCCGATTATCTGTTTACAAGCACAACAGAAGCATATTTGGAATTATATGAGAGTTGTGGAATGTCTCGCATTCGTTTCATTCATCTTGTGTAAAGTGTAACACACCTGCATTTTCATATTTAAAAAAGTATTCGTTACATTTGGGAATATATACTTAAATAATTATTCAAAAAAGCGCAATGAAGAAATTTTAACAGTGCAGGATAATCGAAAAATAAAAAATATAAGGCCAGTTAGATCAATGTGTTGCTTTTTATATTTCACTGTTTTATTTATTTAAATATTCAATCATCGATTGGTACATTATTTAATGTACATGCACTTCCTTATATTTCATTTTTTTATTCAAAATAGATTTTATGCACATGTATAAAATAGTTCACATAACTATTACTTAAAGAATAATTCTATTTATTTACATTATTTGTTTAAATCATTTTCATGAAGATTTTAGCATTCGAAGGATGTTAAATGTAAAATACTATTTTTTTAATTAAAAAAAAATTTGTTTGATTTTTAAATATTTTTACCGAGGCATATATTTATTTGTAACACATAAAAAAATAATGTAAAAATTGGATTGAATAATATCAGTACAAATCCAAATGATTCAAAACTTGAAAGTAATCAGTACATTGTCTCATTAATATATTCTATGAAAAGTTTTTTTTTACAGATTTACAGGTAAAGTATTCTTTTCTAATGTATATATTTCCTGACGAATAATCTAGAATCTATTTTAGCTGTATAATTACTGTGGTATCTAAAACTGTTTGTGTCATTTCTATATTTGTATATATTTTTACATGAATTGCATTCTTTATTTTTATATATTTTTGCATGAATTTTGCATTTGTATATATTTTTGTATACATTTAACCTTTATTATGATTCATTGATTACAGCAAAATGTTGCTAAATTCACATGTTTTTTATTAATATGCCTCTAATGCTTTACTTTTCATATTTTCTTTGCAAGTAAATGTTGCTTTTGTTATTTTATCTGATTGAAAATATTTTATATTGAGTCAGTTTTTACTTAGATGTTTCTTACATTGTTATGAGCCATTCACGAGTGTTATTTCCCCCTTTTTCCTGGAAAACATTAGACATCTTTCTAACGTATTAATACATAACTTTCATCTGAAGATATTCTAAATGAGAATTACAAAAAATAATCATTATAAATGTGGAAATATTAGTCTACGACCTGAAAAGAAATAAATGTCGTAAGCTTTATATTCCTGACAGCCACTGTGACTAGCAAAGCATTCCCTCCTTTCGTGACGTCATCAAAACTCTGTCGCGGCCTGGTCCTTCAAGGTGGCCGTGGTTGTGAACAAGAAATGTAGTTTTCTTAGAAATTGTAGGGGGTTAAAAGAAAAGAAAGAAAGAGATGTTGAAGCATTTTGCCGGAGCACCTGATCTCTGAAGAAAAAAAGAAACGTGTACTTTAAGTCCCTTCATTCCTAGGAAAGTTGGGACTAGTTTCTTACATAAATATCAGCAGTTATTTGCAGTTTTTTTTAAAAAAGTACAACATATACAATGTGAGGGGGGAAATATATTTTTTTTATATTATTTTAACTGAAAAATATTTATAAAATTACTCTAAACAAACTTTATTAATCACTAAAGTGAGCAGTGAGTATTATTTGGATATAAGTATTAGAGGTTTTTTAATACCATAATAAGGTTTTTTTAATGCCATAACGTTCATCTATACTTTCAAGCTGCATTTTTTAATTTTTAGGTACATTCGCGGTATAACGCGCACCTCCTTTTTTATGAAGGAACTTAAATTGTACGTATACAATGCTTTATGTTTTGAAATGGTTTACTCCAGGTATTATCTTAGGTTTTTAAAAAATTAGGTTTTTTTTTTTTAATCTTAGGTAGTGTACTTCTAGAACTACAATCCTCTTTAAGTTCATTAAGTATGTCACATTTATTTTAAATCAACAGTACTCCAATCAAAGTGGAAGTCTAATTTTTTTGTGTGCTCATTTCTTTTTTCATTTTTAAAGCTATAATTTTTTATACCCGGCGTATAACACGCCCCCTTAAATTTCGTTCTTATTTTTTGTGCTAAAAGTGCGCGTTATATGCCGGATTTTAAGATAATTGGTAATTTTTTAAAATTTAATTATAATGTAAAATGTGAACTACAGGAGAGAAATATTTTGATTTTCCTCCTCTCTTTTTGACTCGTTAATAGTAGTTAAAATTTTTTGCTAACTGCGATATACTAAATACAAATTATTTGTTAACTGCGATGTACAAAATAAAAAAATAAGATTCGTTAAATGCAATACCAAATTCACACCCAATAATATTTCAGAAAATATGTCAAATTCTTTGTAACAAAAAAAAATATTTTTTTTTTCAAATTCGATCCAAATGCCGCCCTTAAAATTTGCCGCCCCGGGCAGGGGTCCGGATTGTGCGGCCCTAGAACCGCCCCTGCTTGTACCATTGCTTATGTCTTCCACGACACTTTTCTCTTTGACGCATTCTATTTTAAAAAAAAATAATAATAATCGTGATGTTTTTATTTGCTTTTGTACTTACAAAGCAAATTTGTGTTTCACTTTTGAGAAAGGAAAGAAGCGAAAGACAAAAAGAAAAAGGAAATTTTAATGATATAAATATAGAAATCACCAGGAAGTTCTGACATCAAGAGAGTAAGAGAAAATTTCTCAGAGAAAAGGAAAACGTAATGTATTCTCGTTTTGTATGCACATACATTTTATTCTTCACCGCGGACTAATGATGAGGACGTTACCTGAGTTTTCCCCTTTCTTTCCCCACCCTGCCAACAAGAATGAGCCTCTACAAATTTAACATCTATCAAGCTCTCTAGATCATCGGTCTTTTTGTTGGTATTGTTGCCAAGCAACTTATTTGTATTATTGAGAAACCCTAAGGAGGGGTTTTCAAACTTTTATCAGTAGTGATCCCTTTCGAAAAAATGATTTTCCTTTCAGTCCCCTTATACTTTTCAGTAATATAATACATGCTACAAATACGCTAAGAAAAATTGCACTCTAAAAATTTTACAAGAATAATTTAACTAAAAATATTGTCAGAAAATTAGGGGGAATACATTTTATAAGATTTCTTTTATTTTTATAATTTTACAAATATAAACAAGATTTCAGAAACATAGATTGTAATTGCATAATAGTTCCATTTCAATTAATATAGTAATAGACTTTATGTATTGATACAATTTTATTTTTTAGCATTTGGCCTGAAATTTTGCTTATCAATTTCATAATCACCGTAACTAACGCAACAAATATAAATATTTATTTTATTAAATAATTTTTCAATTTTACTGAATTAAATGTAAATGTATTATAATTTTTTCTAAAAAAATCTATGCCTTGATGCTTTTTTGTAAAAATTTTCGCCGCCTATACTGTATAGTGGTTAATACCGCTGACTGTTGTGCCGTAGGGCCTGGGTTCGATTCCCGGCGAAGACCTGGATGGTTACAAATGTATAGTGCCTTTGCAGCAAGGTAGGACTCTAAATAGCCATCTAACGACAAAAGTCCTCTCGAGAGGTTTGGGGAAGAGAGGGTTGGGGACCTCGACTATACCCCCAGTTTATTATTATTTATTTTTTTTTTTTTTTTTTATCAAAAATAGGGTTTGAACTTTTATTATAATATGAAAAAAGAATAAAAGATAAATGAGAAATTTTGCCAATTAAGGAGAGGTAACAACTTATTGATATTCAACAGATTTGACGTTAAAATCTAAAATTAACCAAGAATGGCTCCTTAGTTTCGGGTTATAAATTCGTGCAGAATGCACAAGACCTTTCACACAGCTCTAAAAATTTTAATACCAATCAGAACAATGTGTTTCTCAGCGTATGGGGAAACCAAAAGAAGGTGTCAAAACAAATTAGACACACAATATGAAATGCGACTGCAAATAATTTGCATAGACTCACTTGCAAATAATTTGCATAGGCTCACTTGCAAATAATTTGCGATTGAATGAAAAAAATGCAAATATATTCCAATTACTAAGTATAATACATGGGTAGGTGACACCTGGGGCATAGTTTATTATTAATGCTGAATTATATTAAAATAATATGAATTTTTTTTTTATAACAAATATACTTTTTACAATTTTTAAAGTACCTATAACAAGTTGATTAAATTTAAATATTGTTTCTGGATATATTTTTCTAATAATGGAATGGGGTTCCTCCCAAATTCCTTGTAGTTCGTAGGGTTCCTCAATTCAAACTGTGTTCCACGGAACCCTGGGGTTCCACGAGTCAATAAAAAAATTGAAAAGAAACTTCTAAATACTTTTCTAATGGAAAATGCACCTTTTTCCATTTGTGGAAAAAAAAACACGTAAAATGAAGGAGAGGAAAGAACTTATCGGCGTATCAACAAATTCGATGCTTAAATCTAAATTTAAACAAGAACAGCTCCTAAATTTTATAATACAAACTCTCTCACGCAAAATACACAGTACATCTCACACAGCTATAAATATTTTAATGCCATTCAGAAAATTGTGTTTAAGTGAAACATATTTTTCAATGTGAATGGATACAAAAACAAATTAAACTCATAATAAGTAATGTGATTGCATTTAATCTCAATAGACCTAGACTTCGACAGTTTATGTGAAAAAAAGATCATTGATTCATTGCATTATTATTATTAAATTATCTATGCTTGTATAGATGAAAAATAATAAAATCAATAATAATTCATACCATTTTTTTTTTAATTTTCACTCCAATAAATGTTTGTAATAGGTCTAAAAGTAATATAAATATATATAATCTTTATATGCTGCCCGCAAGATTGTAATGTTTTCAGAAGTGGCCTGCAATGTCATTTGGATTGGCTCTATCCCTGTTCTAAATCAAGATCGGACAGCGAGAATGACGAGAGTACAGCTTTGTATTCATGACCTTTTTTGAACTTAGAATTTTGAGTCTTTAAGGCCGTATCACACGTATATTTTTCATGCAATTTTTTCGTC